>JAECUM010001286.1:0-235151 GCA_016617855.1 Megalonaias nervosa
GAAAACAATGTAAAAATTGGAAATAGGACTTACGGTTTGTGAATATAATCCAAAATTTAATCCTAAGATTGAAAAATACAAGTCCTATCACTAAACAGTTCTAATAAAATCCAGGTTCAAATCTCGATGAAATTCCAATATGGAGACGATGATGTCAGAATAGACAGTTGTACTGGTGGTAACAAATCCTCGATTGAATCACAGTTTATGTTTCCGTATAACTCCAGAATAAATTTCCACTGAATTTCTTTCTCCCAGAACTTTTTATAAAATAGTACACTTGTTTAGTTTCCTAGAGAATAAATTATTAAATTCCAAGAACAAATGAAAATTAAACTGACAACAACAATTAGAAACACCTTGTTTCCTCAAGGTGTTAAGAACGACTCTGACCCGATCTATTAGAAAATAGCTGTTTTAAGCCTTGATTTTTGGTCACATGGTACTTTATGCGATAGGCTACGTGATTTACTAATTTGAAGATCGCAATAAAAAGAATGAAAATTAGCATGTAGGTAAGAATAGCCCTATCTGAGAACCAAATTTTCACACTGAAAATATATAAAAATAAAACAATTGTTTATTCAGACTAACACGTAGGCCAAAATGACCTTGGCAGTAGCCAATTGTTTTCGCGTAGTGTTTACAAACTGTGTACCAGAGCGAGCTAAAAATAATGCTTCTGTAATAGGTTTTATGTTTTAGATAAACAGAATTTGCTGAAAGAAAACATCAAATCCCGTGAAAACAATCATTACAATAAAATGTAATGAAACAAAAAATAAAAATTAAAAGAATTTTAAAACTAACACACAAGCAATTTAATTACATATACGTAACACTTCCCCCCATAAAGGAAAAGAAAGATTTTTATAAAAAAAGCTTTCTTTTTACCATATGTAAATTATACACGTGGTAAAATAAAATTACATAAGAAAACTTTTTTGCATTATATAATGTGTACATGAAATAATATTTCTATACACGGGAAAGTGCATCTGCAATCAAATTGTCTTTTCCTTTGATGTGCCAGATGTTGAGATTATATTCTTGCAAAATTAAACTCTACCTTAATAATCTTTGATTTTTATTTTTCATCTTATTGATGAAAGTAAGGGGGTTGTGATCACTGAATACAACAACTGGAGAAGGAGCTGAGCTAATGTAAACTTCAAAATGCTGTAATGCCAGTATTAAAGCCAAACATTCCTTCTCGATTGTTGAGTAATTTCTTTGGTGCTTATTTAATTTCTTAGAGAAATAGCACACTGGGTGATCAACACCATTTCTATCTTCTTGAATCAATACTGCTCCAACCCCAACATCACTTGCATCCACAGATAATTTATAAGACTAATTGAAATTTGGAGCTGTGAGAACCGGTGCACTTTTGAGTATGGCTTTTAATCTATCAAAAGCTTCCTGACATTTTTCAGTCCAAAGAAACTTGTTTTTCTTACTTAACAAGTTTGTCAGAGGTTCAGCAATATTAGAAAAATTGGAACAAAACTTTCGATAGTATCTGGCCATACCCAAAAATCGCATCAGTTGCTTTTTACTGACAGGCACAGGGAAATCAGAGATGGCCTTAACCTTAGCATTTATAGGTTTAACTTGACCATGTCCCACAGTATGTCCTAGAAAAGTTACACAAGCACGGCAGAACTCACTTTTAGATAAATTGATTGTCAAATTTGCATCATTGAGTCTTTCAAAGAATTTTCGAATTGTGGCAAGATGTTCTTTCCAGGTGTCGTTGTAGATGATGACATCATCAATGTAAGCATCACAATTATCTAGACCAGATGTAATCATATTCATCAAGCGTTGAAAAGTACTTGGGGAACCCTTCATCCCAAACGGCATTACTTTATATTGATAGAGTCCATCTGGAGTCACAAATGCCGAAATTTCTTTTGCTCATTCTGTTAGTGGAATTTGCCAAAATCCTTTCAGAAGGTCAAATTTGGTGACGTACTTGGAATTTCCAATTTTATCAATATAATCATCAATTCTTGGTAATGGAAATGAATCTATTTTTGTCACACTGTTCACCTTCCTATAATCAGTGCACATACGGAAAGTTTTATCCAGTTTCGGAACAAGTATACATGGTGAACTCCAATCACTTTTACTGGGCTCTATGAAATCATTCTCCAGCAAATACTGAATTTCCTTTTTCCTGTTTGAGAGGGTTCATCCTGTATGGGTGTTGTTTCACAGGTTTTGAATCTACAATTTCAACGTCATGAAAAATTTTGTTTGTCCTTGTAGGAATATCTGGAAACAATTGCTCATACTCGAATAATAACTGTTTAAGTTCATTCCTTTCTTCTTGTTGTAAATGTAAAAGTTTCTGGTCCAGATGTTTCATAATTTCCGAATTCCGAAGATTTGTTGCTCCAAGATCAACAGTGTCCAGTTGAATTTCTTCAATTAAATCCTCAGTTTGTGGGACAGGTACAACTAAATTAGTTGCATGATTTAC
Source organism: Megalonaias nervosa (assembly GCA_016617855.1). NCBI lineage: Eukaryota > Metazoa > Mollusca > Bivalvia > Unionida > Unionidae > Megalonaias > Megalonaias nervosa. Next base: position 2,489 of record JAECUM010001286.1, read on the forward strand.
TTGGCTATCCCTTTCAATATACACCTTTAACATGTTAATGTGGCAAAGTTGTTTTTGTTTTCGCCTACCAGGAGTATTTATGATGTAATTTAAATCATTTGCTTTCTTTTCAACCGTGTGTGGACCATAATACTTGGCCTGAAGGGGATTTTGTGGAATGGGCAAGAGAGCTAGAACTCTTATCACCAGGTTGAAAACTCCTATCCCTTGAGTTTCTATCTTATCTCGATTTCATTCTAGACTGAGCAGAGTGCAGATTTGCTCTTGGACCTCACAAGCCTTTGACAACTTGTACTTAAAGTCAGAAACATAATCAAGAAGATTGAGCTCAGTATCTTCATTAGAAAGAAGTTTCTCTTTCAACAACTTCAAAGGTCCATGCACAGTATGTCTGAAAACTAGTTCAAAGGGACTGAATCCTAAAGATTCTTGAACGGACTCCATAACAGCAAACAAAAGTAAATGAATGCCTTCATCCCAGTCTTTGCTCATATCAAAGCAATATGATTGAATCATATTCTTTAAAGTCGGATGAAATCTTTCTAAAGCCCCTTGGCTCTCAGGGTGGTAGGCAGAATATTTAAATTGTTGAATGCCTAATTCATGCATAGCTTGCTGGAAAAACCCTGCCCATTCAGATAATGAAGATGTACCCATATGGTGCGGTGTCAAAATAATAAGTAAAAACTTCATGCACCTGCACACCTGTTGTGTTGTAAGTTTAATCTCATTATATATAATGTGTATTACAGACAGGCATTTGATTGACAGAAACCAGTGGTTTAACTAGACTGGTTATAATGCTTTATACCAGTGACTTCATATTTAGCACAACAATAAGCAGTTACTAGTTGCCCCACATGAAAACAAACATTTTCAAAAAAAATTAATTTGGTGGAGATGTTGACAGATTTCTTGTGGAAAATTTTTAAATTAATAAGTTAGGATGATATTATTAAACAGAAGTCATCAAAAGAAGCTTCCTTTTCATCCAGCCCACCATCAGTATCGAGAAAGTGAACTTCAGAGACTGAAAAAATTGCTAATGGAATCAGTGGCATGTTCATTATGGCTTGCTATAACCATGACAGGAACATGGTCTAAGTCAGTTGTTCTTTTACTTGGACAGGATAAAGGCAGTGCAACTAAGTCGTGGTAATTTTAAAATTATCACTCAGTAGGTAAATACATATGAATGATTCTTTTCTACATGTCTGTTAACTATTTATATGTCATTAGAATTTTGTTTTGCAAAATGTGATCAGGTTTCTGTTCATAAAACTATGTTGAAGTTTAGTCATCAAAAACACCCACAAGCATTAAAATACAAACAATTTTCAGACAAGTGTTGAAAGTGTAATGGAGAAAACACATTCAGACAACTATAGTCGTGAGTTCACATCCCCGTTTGTTTGTATCCCCCTACCGATTTCAATAATGAAAACCTTTAATGTGATAAAAAGTGCAAGGAACTTAGTCAATTCATTCATTGATTTATTTTTTCTAACCTGGCTGTGAGTAGAATGGCCCTAACACCATCATTGTCTGCGCATTTCATGCTTAACGGAAATTTTCAGTGTAATAGAGGACATGCTCGAGATCCATTTCCAGTTCCTGGACAAGTCCATTTTCATCAAAGGGGTATGTCCACGACTACAGATGTACATACATATGTCATCTGCTTCCAGTATTTACAATGTCGAATCAAGCAAAGGAAAAGAATAACAACAACAAATTTGCCTTTCACGTGGATTTAACAAGCGGTTTAATTAATATGTTCATGTGTGCAAAGGGATATAATTCCAAACTCTCAACGTTATGGAAATTTACGGAATTATCCAGCAGTTACTGAATAGGATGAACTACGTCGTTATGTTTTCTGATGGAAATAAACTAGCCTATAGTGTACGCAATATGGCGCCGTGTTAGTATGGAAAGTCCGTTAAGCATGAAAGGTGCCATTCTGGTCACAGTCAGGTTAGAAATTATAAATCAATGATTCAATTGACTTAGTTCTGTGCATTTTTTTTATCACATTAAACGTTTTCATTATTGAAATTGGTAGGGGGGTACAAACAAACGGGGATGTGAACTCAGACTATACCCATACGTTGGTGGGCCAGGGGCATTGCGTTGTGTTCATGTTTTAATTTGATTTTAAAGTGTGCAAAGTGTTAAAAATAAACTATACTGTGTGTGTTAGGGTTTTGGTTAGAGATAAATATTGTGTCAAATTGAATTTTACTTCTACACCAGCAATGAGGCAGTGTAATCATATGATGTGTATGGTGTAATAGTAGTGTAATCATATGATGTTTATGGTGTACTATTATAATAAATAATGCTGTGACTGAAAAAAATACTTTGTAAGACTACAAATAAAAAGCAAAAAGTTGGATTGATAAAAATGTAGAAAGAGATGGAGAGCATGTGTATGTGTCCTTCAGTCAGGGCTCTGACATTTCAAATGTTCTTCCAAATTAAATTCTGACCCATGCATTTTAACATTGTTACATATAGTAAGGTGAAGACGAGTTGATTATTCAGGTGGGACTGAATTGTTCATTTTTCCTTATGATTAGTCAAGCTTTTGGATCAAGGCCTATAATCGTATTTCCATGTTTTGACAGATCTGGGACCAAAAAATCTGAATGTAGTTAAGATTCTCTTTAGTTGCAATTTGATTTAAATAAATAGCTTCTAGATTCTGATTACTTGGATATGCATACTTGCCCATTGAAAACAGTGGCAGCTGTCCTTGACTGTCGACAGATCAGGAAAACAGCTAAAACTAAAGTTAGTGTTGGGATTTAGAGAGATGGTAAGCATGTGTTTAGAAAAAATTTAATATGGTGATGAACTGATAAGTTCCATATCAGATGTTTTAAAAGTAAGTTGTGATATCTTCCTGTGTACAGTCCTACAACCTCATAACCTCTTCCTGATACACACACACAAACACAGACACAGACATGCACACACACACACACACAGACACACACTTCCATGGATACAGTCAATCAAGATGCATGGATCTAAATTGTATTTTGCATTTGTTGAGAAGACTCGTGCTTGAAATTTATTTTAAACAACTGCTTTGTTTTTGTTAAGATAAGATTTTTTATTGGTAGCAACCACAAGCAGCCCCCACCCCTTTAGTTTCAAAATATTTACTGTCAATTTGTATGAACCCAAAGTTATTTTGAGTGATTGTATCACTTTGTGTGTTGATGAGATCAATGAACCATGGCAACTGTTAATGAAAAAAGTATACTGTTAGTAGATAAAAGTGTCATTTGCAGTAAACTGTAGAATATATTGCAAAAATGAAGGAATAAAACCTTTTCTTTTCCACACAAATTTCTGTCAGTTTTATGCAAACGAAGCCAATACTAGAAATAGAAAAACCATTAAATGGCATCTTTTCAAAAACCACTCAAAAGAATTGGACTACATTTTCAGAAATCATTGTGGCATGAATGACTTTTAAAATTCGTAAAAATGATGCTGGTATGTTATCATATTTGACCACTGTTAAAGAATACAAATTCTACCTGCATAGGAGGGAGTGGTCATGATTATCTGTCCAGTCTGCACGTTTCCATTGATTAATTGAACACTGTTTTAAATATTATTATCCAAGTACATTATTATAGTATACAAAATTAATCAGGCAGTTTATCTTAATAACTTGTCAAAGATAGCAAGAGAACTGAGCTAAACACATACTGTATATATTTATTTATTGGACAAATCCATCTGCAATCTGATTAAAATCAGATCTCTGCTGTCCTGCATGAAGATCTGATGATGACCATGTAGGGTTCATGTGCTGGTGACCTCTGAATTATCCAATGGAAATGCAGCTTTCAAAAATCTGAAAGTGTATCAAATCGTTCGGTACATTGTCATGCTCTTTATCCACACTGCGTAGTCTCTAAATGTGAATATATTCGACTTCTTTTGATTGGCTGATAAAATTAGAGATTATGGTAATAACATAGGTTACCAGAACATGACCCCTAAGTGGTCGCTGTCAGATCTTCATTTACAACAGTGGAGATCTGATTTGAATCAGATTGAGTTCATCTGCAAACTGCACAGACCCAGATCTGGGTCTGTGCAGTTTGTTAGTAGTAATCAATAGAACAAACAAGTTGACTCATATCTACAGGTGCATTATGATGCAGCAGATCAGGATCTCTTTTGTTTGCAATTTGTCTCAACTTACAAGCAAGTACATATCGTCCTTATTGCATGAAGGGTTTAGTTTCATACATTGGGTTCATTGTGAGAAGTGAGATCATAAGTTTCTAGTGAATTTAAAATTCCTGTACATTGCACTGAGGATTTGCTTGAGGATGAGCAAAAATTTTGCAAGTACTTGCCGTGAAAGCATGACGATACTATTTAACTGATTGAAGAATAAAAGTAGAAAATAACATTTTCACTGTTGTTGATTATCTAAATAAACATCTATTTGAGAAAAAGAATCAAGCTCTGTTCTGAATTAACGATCACACTAGAACATACTCGCATCAAAAAGCATGTAATACACATTGTGACAAGTGGTATCTATTGATACCTTGGAGTAATGTTTTTTAATGATCTTTTTAGAGATTGGATATCTTGAAAATAATGGTAATTTATGCAAACAAGTGAACAGTTTCATTTGAAAAAGATATTTATTGACAATTATTCCCAGTGCAATTATAAAACAAGTATTCAATCCTTTAACCCTCTTCCCTTACTGCTAGTGCCTAACCTTGATTCATTTTTCAGAGGTACCTCAGTTACTCGTGCCCTGGCTTATGCTGCAGTCTCTGTTTATGGACCACATTATGTGTAAGTTGTTGAGGCAGAGGGGTATCTTGAATATCAAAATGAATATCAAATTGATATTCAAAATCACTCCATGTAATGCCTTTGGGACACTGAGCTATCATGGCTAACATGCCATCATGTTCTGACCATGTAAGAATCTCCATAAGAATAAAAATCAACCCAATTTGTGCAGTTCAGTACCAAAATCTTCCATTAAACAAATCACTGAAACATTTCATTCCAAAATAATACAGACATGAACTTGTGGTGGGTTATTATTTCCTAGACCAGTAACCGCAGTATTTTGTGGGTATAGATTTTTGTGCTAACTACAGTGGAGGATCAGTCATTACTTGCCTGACCATAGCTTGGGAGCTTGAAAAGTATTTTTTAAAGTAAAGGATGATCTATATGCACTCTGACTGTTGTCGTGAATATGGATATGTTGACAGAAAGGTAAACAGCAAGTTTAAAGGACTGGTTCTCACTTTGCTATCACTGATTGCAACAGAGTGAATAGTGAAGTGCAGTACACCCAGTCTATAGTGACTTGATGAGTATGACAGGATCACATCCTAGAGTAAGCACACCCTCCCACTTTTTAACATTTTTAGTGGGCAGGTGCCTTGGTATTACCATTTCAGAAATACTGTGTTTGGAAGAAGTTCAGATGTGAAAAAAAAGAATGTTACATATGTGAAATATGGTGACTTTTTACATGCAGGATTAGTGAAATTTTGTTCTTGTGTGAATTCAATTGCACATATGTGGAAATCTTTCTTTTTTTTACATATGTTGATTGTAGTTGAACATTTAAAATTGAAATAAAGGTTGTTAATTAGATGCTTGACAAATTTGCAGGTACATGGTACAATGATAGCTCAGCATTTACTCTTTATTGTTTTAAGCAGTCTGTAAAATAATGATCACACTGCAGGCTTGATAATGAACATGTGTTGTGATTGTCATTTGTGGAATTTAAGAGTAGTTGGAATATCAGATGCAGGTGTACTCTGGTTTGATTGGATAGAGAGTGATTAATTTTAGAGAATGATTTCATATGTCATATGTATTTCCTCTTACTAGTTCCTAGTAGTCCTCCACAATCAATATTGCTACCTTGTATACTACTCCTGGATCCTTTGTGTCATATTTGGATTGCTTGTTATCTAATGGCTATGGTTTTCTATAAATGGATCTAGTTTCAGTATGTACACAATGTCAGGGTCATGCTAGAACACGGCTAAGTACATGTGACAAAAGAATGATTGCCTTAAATTGTACATAAAACATAGTGTTTGGTTTTAGTCATCAGCTCAGTCTGCAGAATGTATTGATGATCATTCCTAAATACAGGTGATTTTGGAAATCTAAATTGGAATTTGTATATGGATTTACTAGTAAACTGTAAGTAACAAGTTGCACTAATGTAAGAAGAGAAATATCTCAAGTGGAAAATTACAGGTGATATCAGCTGTTTTTCTGTTGCACAGGGTTAAAGGGAGAATACATTAACACTTCAAGGGAATTTTTTTTTTAAACTTGGGCAGAAATATTTACTCTTGATTATTTTTTTTTATGATATTTTATGTCTGCAAGAATGACTTTGTTGTCCTATGTAAAGCAGTCTTTGATATTTTAATTGTTTCATGAGCCTAATGACTGGTTGAGTTCAAGGTCATTAATTAGAGTCTACATAGTTGTTGTTGTTGTTGTTGTTGTTGTTGTAGGGTTTAACGCCATTTTTCAGAACAAGATAGGCTATACATGGCAGGCAGTATAACTGGTGGAGGAAGAACCTGGGAAGAACCACCGACCCATGAGAAGCTACTGGCAAGCTTTCTCATGTACCCACGTTAGCCAAGCCTGAGACTCGAACCCACGCAGACAGGAGTGAGATGGCAGTGATCCGGAATGGTAAAAAAAAAGTGTTTAAGACCACTCGGCCACTCGGGGTCCCATCTACAAAGATAGAACAATTGGATTATGTCATCTACATGTATCTAATATACCTGTACAGTACTGCTGTAATGCATTGTATTGGCTTGCAACATATTAATTAATTACATTATGCATAATACAGTGGCATGCAGGATATAATTTGGTACATTGCAATCTTACAGGCATAATTCACAGGTTGACAAAAACAATAGCCTGAGGGAAAAAAATAGAATGCAAAAGTTCCTTAGAAAACTGTTATGGTCTGTTCTGACACTGGACCCTGTCTGTATTGCTACTCAAGAGACAGTGTTAGTAAGAATGAAACAGTCAGTTCCACACCTTACTCGCCATCTTTATCTGCCATTTATGCCCATGAAGGCACTGGCCATAATCTGTGGCTCATATTACTCCTGATATATTTTTCTACCTAGGTGGTTGTTCCTTACCCCAATTGCAGCCATCCACAAGGTTTTTCACTAAAAGACTTCTTATACTGCCTAGTTGGTGATAACTGAAAATAGTGCCAATCTGGTCTCCAGTATGGCCAGTTTTGTATCCAGTATGGCAGTTGTACCAGTCCAGTCTGGTGTCCAGTATGGCCAGTTTTGTATCCAATATGGCAAACTACCAATCCAATCTTGTGTCCAATATAGCCAATTTTGTATCCAATATTGCAGTTGTACCAGTCCAATCTGGTGTCCAGTATGGCCAGTTTTGTGTCCAATATGGCAATTGTACCAGTCTAATCTGGTGTCCAATATGGCCAATTTTGTATCCAATATGGCTTGTACCAGTCCAGTCTGGTGTCCAATATGACCAATTTTATATCCAATATGACAATGGTGTCCAATATGGCCAATTTTGTATCTAATATGGCAATTGTGCCAGTCCAATCTGGTGTCCAATATGGCAGATTTTGTATCCAATAATGGCAATTGTACCAGTCCAATCTGGTGTCCAATATGGCCAGTTTTGTATTCAATATGGCAAGTGTACTGGTCCAATCTGGTATCCAATATAGTCAATTTTGTATCCAGTATGGCAATTGTACCAGTCCAAGCTGGTGTCCAGTATGGTCAGTTTTGTATCCAGTATGGCAATTGTACCAGTCCAATCTGGTATCCAATATAGCCAATTTTATATCCAATATGGCAGTTGTACCAGTCCATTCTGGTGTCCAATATGGCCAATTTTGTATCATGTATGGCAATTGTATCTGTCCAATCTGGTGTCCAATATGGCCAATTTTGTATCGAATATGGCAATTGTATCAATCCAACCTGGTGTCCAATATGGCCAATTTTGTATCCAATATGGCAGTTGTACCAGTCCATTCTGGTGTCCAATATGGCCAGTTTTGTATCCAATATGGCAGTTGTACCAGTCCAATATGGCCAGTTTTTTTTTAATCCAATATGGCAATTGTACCCATCCGATCTGGAGTCCAATATGGCCAGTTTTGTATCCAGTATGGCAGTTTTACCAGTCAGTCTAATAATTTCAAGGAACATCAAGAGTAGACCTAAGAATGAAGGAAAGAATAAATGAATGATAAATGAATGTATGAAAAGAGAGACAAATAGGAGAGAATAAACAAGACAGTGAGTGATCATTGTATGAATAATACAAGACCAAATAGAAAATGGCTAGTTTTTGCATGAAGTGACACTTCAGTTCACAAATGAGCATTTTGAACCATCGTGAAATCAGGAAGGGAAATAGTTGTAAGGTGTAAAGCTGTTATAGTCAGTGATTATTTTATGTAGTTTTTGCATTAGAAAGTGAAAACATGTTATCAGAGAACATTTTATTTACTGTTTATATTAGTGAAAAGGTATTACCTTCAGTGAGGGTTTTATTTAGTGTTTATTTTAGTGATATTTTATTCATTGAGGGTTTTATTTAGTGTTTATATTAGATTGAACAATAAAACCCAGTAAATTAGTTATCTTCTTAGCTGGTGGCTCCAGACATACACAATATAAAATTTCAACATAGCTGACAAGCCACTAATCTCCACAAATTAGAGGCAGTAAAGCTAGTCTTTTATTTAATTTATGATATCTTTTATTTTAACCTTGTGTATTCTTTATACACATTGATAGGAGCAGGGTTTTAAATTTTTGATCAAATCTTTGACAGTTTCTGGTTGATACAATAATTAAGAAACCCTTTGGTCATCATAACTTGTTTATTGGTGATAAATTGAGGAGAGAAATTTGTTTTTATAACTTCTACTTGAAGTAAAAGGTATTAATACATAAAGGTCAAATAGATTGTGTTCAACTTATTTTTTAATCTTAAGTACCTGAAAAACCCATTTTTATTGTTATTATAAATTTCTTTTGCATCATTTATGATTATTTTTGTTTAAAAGCATAACCTTCACAAAGTTGGTGCAGGTATTACATGCTCCTGGATGTGCATGTGGAAGTGATGTATTTAATAGAACAGGGAACATGTTAATGCACATGTTATAGTGTATGGAATTTGCAAATGTTATGAAATGAACAGTGATTCTATGGAAATCGTAGAAATTGAAATGATAATCATCAACAGATTAAGATAGGCAAAGAGAAAACAAATGCTGACAGCTATTGCAAAGGATTATAAAGTATTTTGCATTATTGCAAAAGTATTATCACTTTGTATTTGCTAACTTGTATATTATATGAGCTGCTTTCGGAAACTAAACACATAAGATTCCTATTTTTAGTTAAAATTATTGACAATAACTCTTTGAAAGAAAATGCAGTTCTTTGAAATAGTACATGGAATCCCCCACCCTGATTAAATGTAACTCGGTTTCTATAATATTATTTTGACATGTTGTGCTTGATACTTACTGCTCTTATTTTTCAGTCATATAGCCAGAATGCAAAAGCTTAATGAAGATAAATGTTTGCAGTTCAAATTTGTGTACTCTATGGAAGGAGATGTCTTATTTTTCAGCTCTTTATCTTTCTTCTCTTTACTGTTTCTCATGTGCTGTAGCCCTTGCTCCCTTATTTTCCCTGGCTGAATGCCTAAATGATGTGTCTAAATCCTGGTTTTAGTGTTTCAAAGGAGTTGTGATGATAAAGCTGTAAGATGTTGGAAACAAAATTTGCAGTAGGGGGCCTCATTGGAAGGCTCATCAATGCTTCTCAGAATGACACAGTATAATTGGTAGATATATTTTCTGCATCTTTTCTTTTAGAGGTTTTTAAAGAAAGGAAAGAATTAGCCCTTTTTCATTTTGACTTTTTTGACTGTATGCTGCATAATAATTAATCATTTTTACTCTAAATGGCCATGCAATCTATATTACTTCTACATTAGTGCCTGTTTGGCTTGTTCTACATTCACAGGGAACATCAAAGGAAACCGAGCTTTAATTGAGGGCAATATTGAAATTGGTAATTATTGTTAATCTTTCACACCATTCATTTTAATGGTAAATTTGTGGAATTTGGTTGGAGCAAATTTGTGAGAGATGGATTTTTAATCTGCAAATGATCTTCTATTTAATGCCTGAAAATGTTCGTTGTCATGATTTGCTCCATAATTGACCTTTAAACATTAGTTGAAGACATTGTGGAGTGTCAGAGTTAGTTATTATCAATGTCTTGCTTGCTTGCAAAGTGGTTCGTGGATTTGCCCTGCACAGTTGAAATATTCCAGGGTTTTTGTGTTACTTGAAGGAACCTGGGCATCACACAGACAATATGCAAGTCCTCTGTTAACAATGTAAATGTCCAGCGGCAATAGTGTTCCACATGCATTAAGTCGGAGCTATGTGAATTGCAACTGTTTACTCTTTATAAAGGCTACAGGTTACTGGCATGTATTGCAGTTGCAAAAGATTTTCTCTCTGTCTCTGGATTTATTGAAAATCTTGTTATTATAAACATGGTTGTGTTGGGAATATGTTGTTGTAAAAAGTGAGTTTTGCACACAATGTACTCTGACCTTTTGCTAATTTGAGATCTTGGAGTAGGAGACCAGTAAGCTTGAGAGGCCATGTTTTGTTGGATGTAGGAGTGGTCCAGGGATTTTAATAAAAATTAACTGGAGAAGGTGGGAAAGAGCAGAAGGGGGGGGGGGGAGGCAAAATCTCTCTGGTGGTCCAGGTTACTGCCATTGGTGGTTTTATTGTGGGGGGGAGGTCAAATGGTGTTGGTGTATCAGTTAAGTTAGACTGTCTTTCCTTGATGGAGAATTGTGAAATTTTTTGAAATTGTATCTTTTTGTATTATATAATTTTTTGTTTAAAATTCTTATTTGTTTCATCTTGATCTTATATTAATGAGGGAAAAAATTATTTTGGAGATCATATTATTATTCAGAACATGTGCTTTTGTACAATTCTAATATCGGGTAGTATTTTTCATGAGACTAATTCAACTCATTTGAATATTGAATAGAGAGAAAGAAATTGTTGTACATTTTCTCTGTGTTTCCCGAAAGGTTTTTCATTTGATTAGTTAGAGACTATCTAGAAATGTTGGCAGTAAAATATGTTGCATTATTTTGGTCAGTTTTAATAGAACTTTTAACACATTATTGGCTGTATAACGCGATGAAATGAAAGTGCCTTTCCCCAAGGACACACTGTGGCAACTTTGCTTCTTTCTCAGTCTGTTATTAGCTCTACTAGTCATAGACCAGAAGATCTGATGGGATGGTCTGTTGTCCATCGTCCATCCTTTGTTGTCCATTGTAAGGTCCTTTGTTAGCACAAGTTTGCTATCACCACTCATAAACTGTTCTGAGGATTGTCATAAAAACGTTACACGCACATAGTCTAGTTGATGCTAAGTGAAAATTGTGCCACTTGACATCCAGTATGGCTAGCATAGTGTCTGTCTTGAAAATCTTGTTATAGCTACTCCTCCTGAATGAGTGGTGATATCAACATAGTTTATTCACTAAAAGACTTCTTAAGATGTTTACTTGGTCCTAAATGAAAATGGTGCTGATGTGATGCCCAATATGTTATTGCTACTCCTCCTGAACAAAAAGTAATATTTCCATGAGGTTTTCACCAGAAGTATTGTGATGTCTCGTTGATCCTAAATGAAAATGGTGCCAGTCTGATGCCTACGAGGTGGCCATCTTGAAAATATTATCACTTCTCCTCCATAATGAATATTTGTATCGTCATTTTTTTGTTTTGAATAATCAAAGTGTTATGATGTCTGGTTGGTCCTAATGGTGACATTCATACATTCAGTTTGCCTGCCATCATGAAAATCTTTTGACCTACTAGTTTATCAAAGCTAGAAGCCTGGAGATGTCCACACAAATAAATCTTTGGTAAAAGACCTTACTTGCATTGCCCAACAAAATAACTAAAGCCTAACCTTTACATTAAAATAGTTATGTCATATAAAAATGTTTGAAATATTTGTTGTTTTATATTGTTACTTGTTGATGCATTATTTTATGTCATTTCATGAAGTTAAACCATTAATCACGTTTAAATTTATATTTTGTATATTTAGCTTTGAATAAATTTATTAACCCAGATATCTGAATACTAACCCTAGACATTTACCGACCATAGAAAGGTAATTAAGAAACACCTCAATGCACAAATTCCTGATTTCTAAATGTCGTGACCAGATCACATTTAATTTTGTTCATGGGTGACGGTATTAGACATCATGCTCATTCAGATGCTCACTGTTTCTTGTAATTCTTTAGCACCTATGGGACATCAACTTGTCCTATTTAGGACTAGTAGACAGTGTGGTATTAAGTGCTCCAAACATTTAAGGGTGATCCTTGATCAGAGTGCATTCCCTGCCACTAACAGAAACACATTTATGTAGAGTATATCAACATTCACCTTGCAACATAGAAGTATTTTGATGTGATCTCTTTGAAGATGCTTTATTACGAATTACCTCCTGGGAAAATCTTAGACTGTTTTGAGCAGATGTGGTTGCTATGTTTAATGGAGTTTACATGTTTTGACTTGATCTTTATTCTGTACACCTTTTATGGAATTTTAACATCTCTACTGTTTAAGTTTTATGATTCAGGACTTGCTGTTGATGTCTTTTTAGGTCTTATTTGTTTGGAAAGAAATCTTTTTATAAATGTATTTACATTTTAGAGCTTTTAATCATCATCATGCAGCCAGTATTTTGCTGAAGTGCTGCTCAACCCTACAATTACTTCTCCTTTCCTCAACCTCAGTTTCAATACATGCATAAATTTGCTTTCAGAAGCTTACATATGTCACTTGCAGGGTGAGTGATATCAGACGCACTTGGTCCTCTTGTTGTTTGAAATAGATAGTTAAAGAAGGATTGATCCATGTTCTTTTATCTTAAACATTTTGATGTTATAAATGATTTATTTGCACAAGGCTTCTTTGTAATTGACCCATTACAGACTTGGTTTTCATAGTAGAGTGTTTTGTGGGATGCTACAGTGTATTGAATCATCTTAAATTGACTGAAATCTTATCACTGTTTTAGTACGTGATTAGTTCTGCTGTGCTTATAACTGGAATAGTTGCCATAGTATTGATTATGAGTGTTGAATCTGTTTGCTTCTTGTTAATGATCTTTTCCAAACTTGCTGTTCGAGATCAAAACTAAAATAAGAAATTAATAATTATTAGTCTGACTCAAAGATTTTATTGGACACAATATGATTCTTTGACCAGTTGCATGAGTGCAGACAACATCAACATGTAACATGACACTTTTGATTGATAGTCACTACCTTGACAATCACTACTGCCCAGTTGAGTAACTTGCCTAATGTACAAATTCAGGTGATACTTTTTCCCATGCTACTCTCAATTTGTGATGTAAAGATGAGAGATCAGATCCTTTTCTCAAATTACTACAGACCGGATGATATTTAATTATTTCTAGATTAAATACTTTGAACATAGAGTGCTCAGTCATTTTTTTGGATAAATTGTGGACAGCTCTTGATGGATGGCAGTTGATTCTTAGCTTTGCTGGTGATAGATGAGAAGTGTTGTTAGGATGGCCTGTTGTCCATCATATAATGTCTTTCCATCTTTTAGCACAACGTTGTCGCTACTACACCTCCTAAACTACTTGGGGAATTGCCATGAAACTTGACACATTCATCCCATGGTGTAGTTGGTCCTGAATGAAAATAGCGCTGTTCAGACATCAAATATGGCCACCACAACAGCTCTCTAGAAAACTTTGTCACTACTTCTGAATGGATGGACATATATATATTTGGTTTTCACTTCAAGACTTGTGAAGTCTTGTTGGTACTAAATGAAATGGTGCAGATCTGACATTAAATTTCGCAACTATCTTGAAAATCTTTTTACATCTGCTCTTCCTGAATGGAAAGTCATATCGGCATGGGGTTTAGAAGACTTCTTATAATGTCTACATGATACTAAATGATAATTATGTAGATCTGGTATCCAACAAGGACACCATTGCAACAATCTTGAAAATTTTCCAAATATTGTTAATATTACTATTACTAAATGGAAAGTCATATCAGTGTGGTATTTTCATGAACAACTAATTCTGATACATGTAGCTTGTTGTCATGAATAAAATGGTGCAGATTGAACCTCAGATGGCCGCCATTTCAAAGTCTTTTGGTGTCTACTTCTAATAAATGAAAAATCTCATCAATCAGATTTTTCACTGGCAATATGGGTTTACATCAATATTATGGATGGAGATGGGTTAGCAAGATCTTGCATCCAATATTTATCTGTATTTATGATTATTGTGTATTTATAATCCAGTTTTGATTAAACTTGGAATATGCATTATGCTTGTTATTGCTCTAGAAGCCATATTTTTGTCAGATTTTGATTGAACATGTTTGCATAGTTAAAATCTTGAATGGATTCAATAAAAAGTGAAATGCATGCATATTAATGAGGTAATCTTGCATCAGATGGGCTGATCTTTTTTCCATTATTGATTCCAGGGTTCTAATATGATTTTTATCTGAGTTGGTATATATGCCTATATCATAAAGATTTTGGATGGTTTCAGTAATGCTTGAGATCCAAACATATTAATGAGGTGTTCTTGCATCCAATTGGCTATGCTTGTTATCATTCTGAAGGCCATATTTCTGATCCAGTTATGATCAGACTTGGAATATATGATATCATCCAGATCATCTAGAAGTTTAACAATGAGTAGGATGCATACATAACAATTGGTTGATTTTGCATCTGATTGGCTGACCTTGTTACCACCGAAAGCCAGATTTCTGATCATGTTTTGATCAAATTTGAAATATTTGCTTTTATTATGAAGATCTTGGATGGGTTTCATGATGAACAAGATCCACACATGTTAATCATGTAATCTGACATCAGATTGGCAGAGTTTGTTGCTGCCCTGGAAGCCATATTTGTGATCTGATTTTTTTAAAATCAGACTTGAATACTTGCTTTTATCATCAGGCCCTTTGAGTGTTTAAGTAGTGTGTGAGATAAATGCATATTAATGAGGTGATGATCTTCTGATTGGCTAGGCATCCTGCTACTCTTGAAGTCATATGTTTGATCTGATTGGTTTATTACATATATCTTCAGTATCTTGGATGACTTCATTTATGAGCAGAAGACTGTGCATGTTAATTATGCTTCATGTTTAGAAAAAAATTTCATCAGGATATAGTAAAATAGGTAAAATCAGCATGATATAAAATTTGGGAGATAGTTTGCATACATGTTCCTGCACTTCCTCATATGCCTGCTTAGTGAGACAGTCAGCTGTTAAATTATGTAAAAAAAAACTAGGTGAGCAATATTAGGCCTACCTTGGCCTGTTGTTCTCTTGTTTTGCTTTTTGGCTTAAGAGGAAAAACAGTGAGAAAAGGGATTATGTTATTTTTATCTTGTATTTCACCATATAGAGTTTTCTTACCTTCCTTTTCTTTTTTTTTTGGTCATTTTTTTACATAACCAAGTGGTGAAACAGAGCATGTACTAATATTTGAATGAACATGCTGACAATCAGGTGCCAGAGCTAAGCCTGTGTATTATCGTCATAATCTTGTATGTTAACGCCTGGTTAATGCATCCCACAAGCCCTCAGGAGACAATAGTATTTATGTACTTATTGGCTGAACCATGCATTAACATCGGAAATACAGTGTAACTGCACACCACAGCTCTGAGCTTCATTTTAAAATTTATATACTGGCAGAGCAGGAAAAGCTGGTCATTTGTGTTACAAGTGCTTGATATTTTTCAGAAAAAAATAATTTTGGCAGCATTCATTTCACATTGATTTTTTTGTTATGGAATCAGGACACCTTTTTTAGTGGAAGGGAGAGAGGGTGGGCTATTTATTTTACCACATGAGGATCTAAGCAATAGTTTTGCAACTGGATAGCAAACTTCTTCCCTTCATTACTAACCCAGGAAATTAAAAACTCAAATTTATGAGTAAGATAAAATTTCTGAGTTTTATCCAAACTCTCACAACTTTGATGCAGATGAGATCAGAAGAAAAAATTATTCAGTTAAGAAAGATAAAAGCATCAGCAGCAGTAAAAAGGAACAAAATGAATTTTCTCTTATACAGATTTGAATTTTGCTGTATTCTGCTTCCAGACATGAACTTGAAAAGCCAGGTCAGCATTTACACAACATACATTACTGCATCATATTTTATACTGTTTCTTTATGCAGCATGTCTTCCACTACAAAGCAACATTACATATTGATCATGGTCTTGCAGGCATCCTGCAATACTTTTGTCTTGTGTCCCCCAAATTATGCCCCTGCGCACCCTCTGGACATGCTTTTTTGTTAAGATTTTTTTGTGTGAAAAACACACCTTCAAGTTTTCATTTATGGATGTCCATCCATGTTTCTGTTTTGGTGCTAGCAATGGTCAAAGTCACAAAAGGTGATAAAAAGTGTGAGATGACAATGACTGTCCATTTTAAAACAATGTATCTGGCAATGAAAACAGTTAAGGTTCAGGTGGTCAGCTGAATTGCATTGTAAAGTTTTTGATGGCTGTCGGTGTAAAATATTTTCAAGGTTAAAGCCAGCTTATGGCAAGGAAGATTTAATTTATTTTGGCAAAAGGTACTAAAGTTATGCAAAGACACAGGTTGTCATTTAATTAACGATTTGTTTGTTTGCAGAGAAAATTATTTCAGAAAACATAAGTATTTGTTATAGTAAATGCCGGTAGATAATGAGTGTACATTAGAGTCAAGTGAGAGAAAGATCCAGAATGGAAATTCCACGGTGCAGCTCATTTCAGGTTAGCCAGATATTTTGACATGAATTTTTTTTAGGAATTATTTGAGTACATGATAAAACTTTTATTGCATTAGTGTAATTATCAAAGGAAAATATGATTGTACAGTGCAGAGTGCAAAGTTAAAGTGGAAAAACTAGCAAAGCAAACAAGATTATCTCATTTTTAATGCACTGTTAGTACATAGGTACTATTGTTTTCATTTATTCTGCTAAAATTTTGTGTGACCCCAAATTGGGAGAGTGGGGATCACAATTTCCCCCTCCCTTGGAATCCTATGTGCAACACTAACAAAGTGTTGACCCAATCTGCTGTTGCATATAGCATCATGTGCTGGTAAATCAGCATCTGCGCTTTTCATTTTACACAGTCTGTCAAGCAAATATAGTGTTTTTAGCAAACTTAGAATTGGGCATGGTAAATTCTTGCTCAGAAGAGTATGTGAAGAAAGCTTTGTCAGGTTAGAAAAACAATTTCTGCATTGTCCAACACACTTGCAGTTCATATTAATATGTAAAGATAAAAACGACATATGGCAGCAAAATTGGGCCATCGTGCAGTGCCTTAGGATAATGGCCTGAAGGAAATGCCAGTACCATGACTAAGATTTATGTGTATTCTCTTTGAAGTTGGGTATTTGTCGTATAAACAGGTGTTTACTTGTGGTATTCGCATTGTGTACCTGTTGTTCTAATTGAGAATAATAGCTTGGAAAATATTAGATATGAAAATTTTGTTATTTTTCAGGGATACTCATTTCAGAAAATTTTGAGTAGTATCTGGATGTATTTAGCTTAGTTTTGGTGTTTTATGGCACAGTGACATAAGTAAGTTATGCAATTTCAGGGCAATGGGAGTAAAGTGCCTTGTCCTGGGTTGCATCACAGTAGCTGACTTGGGCTGACTGGCGCAAAGAATTTGAACCTGTACCCTTTTGGTTGCATGTCCAGCATGTTAACCACTGAACTGCCATGGCTCCTACCTCCTTTATTCACCCCTTACAATATATAGGAGGATAGTTGAAATGAATACCACATGTTCCAGTTTGAATATTCATTGAATGTATTCTGATTGTACTGAAATATTCATCAGTGTTAATAAAAGGTACCAGATGCATCTTCTTTTCTTTAATTACTACAGTAGTTATTGATGCCCCTCCACTCCACGTCAAACATTGCATTAGAAACACTGAACTCAGTCATCAAATTCCATATAAATGACATTTTCAATGTTATTATTCCATCACTATTTTTTCCAAATTCATTTTTGTTAGAATATCTAAAACAATACATACATTTCCTCTACTTTCTTCAGTTTAGGTTTTGGCATAGATTCATGCTCATTGACGAGACAAAATTTGTTCTGTAACGGAACTTTAATCTTATGATCCATAGCTGAATGTTCTGACATCTTGACAAGTGAGTGAAGACAAATGATAGTCATAGCTACTTCAGCATATGTATGTAATGATTTTTCTCTCTTGAAAATAAGTTCAGTGAATCTGGCTTTTTTGATGGTTTTTGTTGTTAAATCATTAAAAGCGAGGCCCCAAAACCTGGTTGATAAAGCCTCAATATTTAATTGAAAGAAAAGGAGTTCTATTGATTGTTTATACAAATGAATAGCATTAATCACAATTGGATAACAAGCAGATAATCATGATCAGTCTTAAATGGCTTACCTACAAACATTCAATTATTAATTCACCTTGAAAGCTGCACTTTTTATGGTGAGAAAGACAAGTAGTCAGTAGGTGGCTGTAATCTGTGTCGACATGCTGTCAAGTATTGTTTTAACTTGGCATGCCTTAGGGACATTTTCTGGATCTTTGTCTCACAGATAAGCCTCCAACAGTATTTGCTAACAATAATTAATCTGTTCAGCACAGATCAGGAACTTCAGAGCTCAAATAAGTTTTCAAGTTTGAGAGGTGTTTTAATCATAAAATTTCATTTGGGATCAAAATTTGTTTTGACATTTAGAGTCGGGATGGGGTGGGTCGGTTTACTGTGGGAAAAAAATGATATTTAAGAAGGAAAAATTTAGGACTTCCAAACAAGTTTGGTCTTAAGGGGATTTTGATATGCTGATATTTCAGTTGAGAGGAGTTTAGCTGTATATGCCGGTAACTATGGCTTTGTACTAATACACAGCAAAAATAGAGAGTTTCAAGCCTTATTGTAACAGCAGTCTCTTTGACCCCTACAGTGTAGGGACTAATCATAATTTTCAGGGGTATTGGGGCAGGGGAGGAGTTGGGGACAAGGAGCTTAGGTTTTTGTTTGAATGAAATTTCCATTGGTCAGATAGCTTGAAATAATAGTCTTGCTTTGATATATCTAATAAAGGGACCCATTAAAGTCATTGTATCCATTTGTTTGTTGAAAAGATGTCTTGAGGTACAAGAGAAAAATATCCTGGTTCAGATGAAAATTCCAGACTCCTGCTTTCACTTTGAAAATTAAATGTTTAGCTCCTGAATGGGTGAATTTTGATGACATTACCAAAATTTTAGTATTCCTTATGTATTTGATCATTTGCATCAGTATTGCACATAAATTACAAAATTAGCCATTCCTTGACAATTTGTAAGAAATTTCCAAAATCCTTGTTAAATAGTTCTGTTCCAAAATCACATCAACTTGTCCAAGTATATCTTAGTGATATGAGGTGGATATCCTCATTGATGACTTTTAAAATCAATGTCAGATTTTAAGCCTAGCAATGGAGTTATTTTGAAACTTGAATAAGATATCTGTTTTACTGATGATCTTGTGAAAATTGTGACTACTGGTATTTAGAACTTTGACTTTATGGTTACCTTGTGAGAGGTTGTTTGAATTCCAGGGGATTTAACAGGTTTGAAGTTGTGATCTTGCAAACTAATCAGTGCATACTGGTAGTTTACATTTTGTCTGGCTGATCTTCTGTTATAAAATGCTTCCAAACTCGCTGGCTAAACAAATATTAGAACACCCATTTTCTGTTAGAATATTAGTGAAAAGTATTCTGATTCGAATATTTGGTTATTTGTTTTCTGTGCTTCAGGTCTGTGAATTTCATTGGATGTGGTCCAGTCAAAATTAAGTTGTTCAAATTTAATCACTGTTCCTACATGATTGAGACAAGGGGAGCACACAACGTGAATGGACTCACAAATAATCAATTTTCCACTGCTGGTCTGTATTTGTATAAATACCTTTCACCCAAATGCAACTCTAATGGCTTCTGTCTGGTACGTAGTCATGCTTTTGAGATTAAACTTACAAAGTATCCTTTTGATGTCAGTTGCCTCCACCATTTTTGGCCAATGTACAATGCACCACAGTTACACACTATTAGTTAGTTGCAGTTACATACTAAGGGAGACAACTCATGAAATCCAACAGATGTCGCTAGGACAAAGCACTAAAATATCTGCTCAATCCGCCAAGGTGTAGATAGGGTTAACACATTGGAACCTTGGCTAGTGACGATGACGCTGACTCGTCATTTCATTATGCAGTGGCAGATCTGGGTCACATAAAAATAACCAAGCTTTGACTAGCTTGATACATTGCATTTGATTAAAATGAGTGACCAATAAATAGCTGATTCTTGTTTCAGGTTTCAGTCATACGTAATTAAACAACTGGATCTCTTAAAAGTCGTGTGATAAAACATCTTCAGTGCTGATGCTTGCAGATACAGATTGTTCACTTCTATCTAACTAGTTAATACATTCATCAAAGGATTTTGACCACAATGGCTGCAACAGTTAGGTGTGTAAATGGCTTTGTCTAGTTAAATGTACATTGGGGGCCCCGAGTGGCCGAGTGGTCTAAACCGCTATCCGTTAAGGATCACTGCCGTCTCACCTCTGTCTGCGTGGGTTCGAGTCTAGGATTCGGCCAATGTGGGTATGTGAGAAAGCTTGCCAGTAGCTTCTCGTGGGTCGGTGGTTCTTTCTGGGGTTTTCCCAGGTTCTTCCTCCACCATTAATACTGGCCGCCATGTATAGCCTATCGTGTGCTGAAAAATGGCGTTAAACCCTACAATAACCAACCAACCAACCAACTAAATGTACATTGACTAAACATTTACAAATTCTGTACTGTAACTATAAACAATCATGCATGTGGCTGTTCTGATGTAAGAGCTTTCATAATAAAATATATATTTCCATACTTTTGTTTCCTGTGACTATTTTTTATAAGTTTTTTCAAAACAGCATTTGGTTAATTTTCCTAAAGTGTGGATGATTTACACATTGAGTTTGACATTGCTTGTAAAAAGAAAAGCCAAAGTTGACAAAAATTTGTTGTAATTTTTACTTAGAACAATGCACAGTAAGTTTATTTACCATATATACTCACTTATGAGTCCAACTGCAAACTGTACAGACCCTGATCTGCCATTGCATGTGTTGGCAGATCTGGGTCTATGCAGTTTGTTAGGAGTAATCAGTAGAATAAACAACATAGACCCTGGTCTGCAGGTGCTTTATGCCTTGGCACATCAGGATCTTTGTTGCTGGCTGTTTGACATGACTTTGAAAGGTATATATGGTGCTAATAATGCTGACAAATACGTCCTTAAGCTTTATTACTTGTCTTTGAAAAACATGATAATTAACAAACCTCTGATAAGTAACAGTTTATTTTAAAGAAACACAATTTGATGTTTGCAAGCCAAAGTAGTTTCTTAATCATTTTAAATTGTTTAAAAGCATCCAGTGGTTATTATGTCCAGGCAGTATATCCATTTGTATTTACGTAGATTTAGCAACATCATGATGATCATAGGGATGTCTTACCTGAATTTGTCATGTCCTACAAACAGTATTGTCAAACCAAGAGGCTCAAGACTTTCAGCAAAAATGAAATAATCGCAGGTTAAGCAAGGTACAGCGTGCACATCGTTTGTGGTTGATGTATAAATAGACATCAGCTGTAAGCATAATGTATACAATATATAATCCACCATCTTGTTAACAAAGGTCAAGACTTAACAGTACATACATGTAATTCAGTAAAACTGTCTTGAGAAACCACCCTTTCTGAATATAAAAAATGGTGTCAAGACCAGTGGTCTATTGATAGAGGTTGTAACAAATAGCAGTTATATCATTCCATGGTCGATCTGCACTCGGATAACTTATGAACCCACTGGTAGCGCAATAAGGTTGAACCCACTGGTAGCGCAATAAGGTCTGTGGATTCTACTTTTAGCTCACCTGGTCACAAGGCTTAGTGAGTTGTGTCCATAAACCATCATTCTGTCTTTGGTCTGTCAACATTTGCTGTTTACAATATCTACTCATATTAATGATGTGACCTTGTATCTGATTGGCCGAGCTTGTTACAACTCGGTAGGCCATATTTTGTTACCCGATTTTTTTAAACTTGGAAGATGTGCTTACGTTATCAAGATCTATGACAAATTCGATAATGAGCAAGATTCATGCATATTAATGAGCATATCTTGCATCTGATTGGCTCTGGAGTCTATTTCAGATCCAATTTAGATCAGGCTTGGAATTTTATATTAACAAGATTTTGGATGGCGTAATGATGAGAGAGATACTTGCATATTAATGAGGTGATCTTCAGTCACATTGCCTGATGTTGCTGCCATTATTTAAACCATACTTCTGATTAGATTTTGATCAAACTTTGAACATGGCTAAGTTTGATAGTGAGGTAAGATACATGCATATCAATGAGTTGACTACATCTGATCAGCAGAACTTGTAACCACTCTAAAGTCTCGTTTTTTTTCATCTTGTTTTTCATTAACTGCCAGGATGACCAATGAGTTTTATTACAAGTTTGATCCACACTTAATAATGTAATTAAGTGCTGTTAGAATTAGTTCTCAAAATATGCAGTTTAAGCATGTGTTTCTTTTAACTCGTAAAGGTTGGGCGCTTATTTTTATTTTCACTAAGGATAGGGGTAGTAGATATAGTTTTCTTGTTATTTCCAACTAAATCCATGCACATCTGGTTAAGCGAGACTTGTATATCGATAGTAGCTTAGATATATAAGAGAAGTTGTTTTGGATTGGTTATAAGGATCATGCACAAGCAAATGGGTGAAAATTGGACCTTTTTTTATTGGAACCATGAGTTTTGCCTTCTTGTCTCCTTGTACCATTCATACAAGTTTTACATTTATATATGTGAAGCTTTGTCCGTGAATGTGAAGACAAGTCTGCTTTAGAGCTAATGAGACAAAAATTTTATAGTCTGGACAAAAACTCTGATCTTTAAACTGGCAAGTTTTGAGGTAAAGAAAATCTGGTATCAGAGTTTTAAGACTTTATTTTATGTGCATGGAATATTTGCATTACTTGGCATTAGTGTAAAACTGCATCCTTATTATTTTCTCGCTAAAAATAACTGCTTAGGTCTATCATGAACTGTGATGATATCACAGGTCCCTGGAAGAAGGGTCCTGCCTCATGACATAAAAATTAGATCTTTCGGCTTTATTGAGTTGAAATAACTGTTCTCACTCTAAAAATTTAGGCAAAGCAAGGGAAATGATTCATGATATTGACTGTTGGGAGTCATAAGGGGGCAGGGGCCAGTTTTTATGTACAAATTTAATGCTGCAATCAGTGACATAGTATAAAAAATCATAAAAAATCAAATACACAAGTGAGGTCAAAAAGGTCCATATTTTTGGATACCTATATTAGAACAAAGCATAAGAATATTATCCACTTGACCAGAGAAGTCAATGGCAGTTCATAGCAGAAATTTATGCACCCCAACGCCAAATTTATACCTGCAATTTTCATGTCCGAAGGTCATTTTTGACACCATGTGATGCTCACAGTGCAAACACAAGCCCTTTTCCTAGATGACAATTCTGCAAAACAGTGTGTACTAAACAGGTTGATGCAATTGAAAATAGCTGTCATCCAAGCCGTTTTTGAGATATTCTACTTGCCCCAAACCCATGTATTTACTGTTATGGGAGGCTAGCTCTTCTTCCTAGCCATCTATTGGTATTTCACTATCAACATACTGCAGAGTAACTATGGAAGGTGTACATGCCTGACATCAATTTCAAGAACAACACAAGCCCGAAACATCTAGTTCACAAATATATCCATATCTTTAATTAGTAAACGATAATAGCTGAAAAAGTCACACCATAGCCTTAAGTTAAGAAATTTGCCAGGGGCCAATTTACAAAACTGGACCCTGCCACCTCACAAGTTTTTTATAGAGTTCTTTCCTTTTCAAAATAATGAGCAAGATTCATGCATATTAATGAGCATATCTTGCATCTGATTGGCTCTGGAGTCTATTTCAGATCCAATTTAGATCAGGCTTGGAATGTTATATTAACAAGATTTTGGATGGCGTAATGATGAGAGAGATACTTGCATATTAATGAGGTGATCTTCAATCACATTGCCTGATGTTGCTGCCATTATTTAAACCATACTTCTGATTAGATTTTGATCAAACTTTGAACATGGCTAAGTTTGATAGTGAGGTAAGATACATGCGTATCAATGAGTTGACTACATCTGATCAGCAGAACTTGTAACCACTCTAAAGTCTCGTTTTTTTCCATCTTGTTTTTCATTAACTGCCAGGATGACCAATGAGTTTTATTACAAGTTTGATCCACACCTAATAATGTAATTAAGTGCTGTTAGAATTAGTTCTCAAAATATGCAATTTAAGCATGTGTTTCTTCTAACTCGTAAAGGTTGGGCACTTATTTTTATTTTCACTAAGGATAGGGGTAGTAGATATAGTTTTCTTGTTATTTTCAACTAAATCCATGCACATCTGGTTAAGCGAGACTTGTATATCGATAGTAGCTTAGATATATAAGAGAAGTTGTTTTGGATTGGTTATAAGGATCATGTACAAGCAAATGGGTGAAAAGAACTTATTGAACCATGAGTACCATTTTTTTACATTTTCATGTGAAGCTTTGTCCGTGACAAGGCTTTATAAAGACAATTCTGCAAAACTTTTAACTAGAGTTGAAAATCTGTATCATTTTAAGAATATTATCCACTTGACCACAGTTCATAGCATTTATGCGCCAATTTATACCTGCAATAATGGAAGGTCATTTTGACACCATGTGATGCTCACAGTGCATCCCTTTTCCTAATGACATAAAAATTGTACTAAACGGTTATGCAGTTGAAAATAAGTACCTATATAAAAAATTTCCACATAAGTTTTTTTATAGAGTTCTTTCCCTTTCAAAAATTAGTCGCAAGTTTAGGGTTATAGAGTTCTTCCTCTTGCAAAACTTACCGCTTATTCTTATGATCAGCGAACAATCTTAAAAAATCTAAGAGGTTTATTTTGAATGACCTGATCAAGAGACTTAGGAGATGACTTGCATAGGTTATGTTCTGGGCAAGAGAATTGGGAGATTGCTTGCATAGGTTGTGTTCTGGGGAAGAGACTTGGGAGATTGCTTGCATAGGTTATGTTCTGGGGAAGAGACTTGGGAATTGCTTGCATAGGTTATGTTCTGGGCAAGAGTCTTGGGCGATTGCTTGCATAGGTTGTGTTCTGGACAAGAGACTTGGGAGATTGCTTGCATAGGTTATGTTCTGGGGAAGAGACTTTTGAGATTGCTTGCATAGGTTTTGTTCTGGACAAGAGAATTGGGAGATTGCTTGCATAGGTTGTGTTCTGGGGAAGAGACTTGGGAGATTGCTTGCATAGGTTATGTTCTGGGGAAGAGACTTGGGAGATTGCTTGCATAGGTTATGTTCTGGGCAAGAGTCTTGGGCGATTGCTTGCATAGGTTGTGTTCTGGACAAGAGACTTGGGAGATTGCTTGCATAGGTTATGTTCTGGGGAAGAGACTTTTGAGATTGCTTGCATAGGTTGTGTTCTGGGCAAGAGAATTGGGAGATTGCTTGCATAGGTTGTGTTCTGGGGAAGAGACTTGGGAGATTGCTTGCATAGGTTATGTTCTGGAGATGAGACTTGGGAGATTGCTTGCATAGGTTATGTTCTGGGCAAGAGTCTTGGGCGATTGCTTGCATAGGTTGTGTTCTGGACAAGAGACTTGGGAGATTGCTTGCATAGGTTATGTTCTGGGGAAGAGACTTTTGAGATTGCTTGCATAGGTTGTGTTCTGGGCAAGAGAATTGGGAGATTGCTTGCATAGGTTGTGTTCTGGGGAAGAGACTTGGGAGATTGCTTGCATAGGTTATGTTCTGGAGATGAGACTTGGGAGATTGCTTGCATAGGTTATGTTCTGGGCAAGAGTCTTGGGTGATTGCTTGCATAGGTTGTGTTCTGGACAAGAGACTTGGGAGATTGCTTGCATAGGTTATGTTCTGGGGAAGAGACTTTTGAGATTGCTTGCATAGGTTGTGTTCTGGGCAAGAGACTTGGGAGATTGCTTGCATAGGTTATGTTCTGGGGAAGAGACTGGGAGATTGCTTGCATAGGTTGTGTTCTGGGCAAGAGTCTTGGGAGATTGCTTGCATAGGTTTTTGTTCTTACAATACTACTGCACAAGCCTACTTAATGAGATGGTCAACTGTTAAGTAATTTAAGCAGGTATTTATATTATGTCTAAGCATGTGATACAAGTTGAACTCCTTATAAAGACAGTAATCAATTTGCTTTGTAAATTGTACTTAATTTGGTAAAATTATATTCCTTAATTCAGATTATTTTGTGGAAGTATTTATTAACCTATATATTAAATTTGTCTTTATATTTTCATTTTCTCTTTATTACTATAAATTTTAAATAAAATCATTATTATTATTATTATTATTATTATTATTATTATTATTATTATAGAAGAGTAACCTGAAATACTGGTATGCCTGTTGCC
The DNA here is from genome assembly GCA_016617855.1 of Megalonaias nervosa. Lineage (NCBI taxonomy): Eukaryota > Metazoa > Mollusca > Bivalvia > Unionida > Unionidae > Megalonaias > Megalonaias nervosa. The sequence goes on from JAECUM010001286.1 coordinate 29,328, forward strand.
ATATCTTTGAATCCTGTTTAATAAAAGTAATTTTGTTGTGAGATCTACAGACATAGTCTACATGCTTTCATTGTTTCCAATTACTCTTGACCTAAAGTTTCTCATCAGTAACGTTCTCTGTAGATTTATCTCCAGTTTTCAGGTTTAATTTTTCCAGTCCCTCTTTGACAATTGTTTAGATGTACCATTGAGAATGCACTGTCTTATTACCATTTTATTCTGTTTTGATTAATTTTTCAGTAGTTTTCTTTCTGTTTTATCCATGAAAGGTGCCGACATCACAGTAATATCCACATATATGGTTAGCCTAGTGCCAACATTTTATTAGAATAAACAATATGGTGTGTGCTCACTTGTTGCTATATTCTATGAATGAAGAATTGTGCCTATTCTGACATTTAAAGCCACTATCTTGAATTAAACAGTGCAGACATATTGATGGATTTGGCTGTCTATTTATTACTTCAATTCTAGACCTGAAGCTTCATTTTGTTTGCATTTGCTTCCAGTGGATATGCTTGGTCTGAACTTGAAAGGAAGGTAACAGCAGCTTTACTACTGATGGACAAATATGCGACTACTTAATATCAACTTTGTTAACATTGATAGTCTATCATCATTTTATTGATTTGATTTCCTAAAATCAAGTATCAATTAATATTTTAAAAATTCCATGGGTTGAATATTTGCATACGGCATTGGAGATTATAATTCTCACATATTGACAAACATTGTTAGGAAACAACCCACCCTGCCTCACCCCAGACTGTTGATCAAAATAAAAGAAAATTGTATTCACCTTTGCTATCTCACACCTGCATTTTTGTTGCAGTTTATGTTTTTTGGAACCCCTCACTTGTGAGATATTGAAGGAAAGGTGTATATCAATTATTGCATTAAGAATTTGGTCTGGAAATCAACAAACTTGAGTTTGAGTTGAAGATTTTGGTCTGACCCATCACAAATGTCGCTGCTTTTCAGATTGACTGATTGTGAAAACTCATTTCATACTGAGACTTTATAAACTTCTTTCTCCAAAGTCATGAAACTGTCAGAGCACAAAAGTTGAACTCGCTCTCAAAAACTGAAAATTATAATTCCTAGTTTGAATTTCCTTGTATTTTTGATAATGATGTATAAATAGTAACAACAAAATAAAGTCAAAAGTTTGTGCTTCAAACCTTGCTCCAAGTGAAGCTATAGAAGATCGAAACTTGTGAAATTATATAGTTGGATAAATTAGCTCCCAAACCTGTACTGATACTGATGGATGGCTTGGGTCAGATCTCACTGCTTCATAAAATCAAGCAATTGATGCAGACAAAACTGTCCACAACACTGTACATTTTAGACACTTATATTTCGTACAGTTCCTGAGTTGAGGGTGTCTTGTTGCATTATGTACAGAATATTTCCAAATCAAATCCAGTGTATGAAAATTTGTAAATCTCCATGGAATAACTCAACCGTACCTCCTGTCACCATTTCAGAAAATGTGGCTACATCCATCTGTTCCATCAGATCCAGCAACATATCAGATTCAACATTCAAATGTTAATTATTTTCCTGCGATCTATAGTTGAGCACTTCCAAAGTGCATGGCACAGTCACATGACAAATCCATGGATTCACAAGTTCAGTCACATGACCAAACCAAATGAAGCTTTCAAAAGATCAAATTAGCAAAAGTCACATTAAATGGTTTCTGGATCAGATGGAACAGCTGGATGTTGATATGAAATTCAGAATGGTGACAGGAAGTGGGGTTGAGTTACAAGTTGTAAAACACTGATCGGAAATATTCTGTGCATATTGCTGAAAGTCACCTTAAACTGACAGTAATTCAGGAAATGCAGTATAGTTCCACAGAGTGTCTAAAATGTACACATTTGCTGCAGATAGTTTTGTCTGCATCTTGCATGATTTTATAAAGAGGTAAGATCAGAACCAAAATGTCTATCAGTATCTCTGTAGGTTTGGGTACTGATTTATCAGACTAGAAATTAGTTTGTGATGTAAGTTTTTATGCCCAGAATGTTTTGTGACTATATGGGGCCAGGCCTGGTCATAAATGACAGGGTTTTGTTCTTGGATCCATGCTCTTCATTCTGTACTCTCAAGTCTCGTCATCATCCAGTGTCTTACCAAATGCATGCTGACGATACCCAGCTGAAGTGGATGCTGCCATCTAAGGTGTAGAGAGGTGCATGGAAATCATGGATGACATGTAACAAGATGCAGACAAATGATGACAAAACTGAAGCTATTCTGATCACCATGAAAAGACTCTCATTCAGATCCTTTACCTCAATATGTAACAGCAACACCAAGATTAAATTCTAGATGTCATTCTCAACAGTACTCTCGCATTGCACCAACATGTCATCAACATATGGATCTACCTGAACTGATATGTATCAGCTCCATTCACAATTCTTTTTTATGTTGATGCCACTAAAACACTGGTGTGATCCTTGGTACTTTCTAGACTTAACTATTTTAATTTGTTTCAGTCTAGTTCATCTCAGTATCTGCTACAAAATCTTCAAAAATGTTCAAACACAGCTGCTCAGTACCAAGAACTGAGAACTCATCTTCCCTGCTTGTTACCTCCCCTGGCTACTCATCTGCTCCAGAATCGGACAGAAAATCTGTTCTCGGTGTTGACTGCCTCTAGTCCTAAATACCCACCTGACCTCACCCATGATTTCACCATACCTAGATAATTATGCTTCTCTTCGGATATTTTTATTCTCATTATTACTACTATCCTAACTAAGTCCTACAGGCAGCGTTCTTTTGCTTTCCAGGGCCCAGGTACCTGGAATGAATTGCTTTTTGAACTTAGAGATAACGACACTGTGATCTCACTTAAGAGTACTCAAAAACTTGTCACTTTGGATGGCACAGGCACACTTAAGATCTAACAATGTTCCCTTGCCTTAATTGCTTTCAGCATGCTTCTGATTGTAATTTAGTGGTGTTTTTATTATCTCTCTCTTTCTCTCTCTCTCTGTATATATATATACATACATACATACAGATATATATATATATAAAGTGTGTAATATAGAGACTTATTGGCAAAATAATTTTTGTATTTTTTCATTCCTGTATTTTCACATGTGAAAAATATATCCTTATATTTTTACATGTGAAAATATAAGATTTCCTATCATGCCATGCAACAATTTACTATATTTGTCTAAAAGAGTTGTACTTACAGCAACAAGATGAGTACTTTGTGAGCTAGAACAAATAAATAGAAACTGCCTTACATTTCAGACATGGAAATCATTGATAAAGAGATTTGTCCAGATGCCGTTTGTGTCTCTCTCAAGTTCTTTCCACTTACTTTCTTGACAAAAATGACAAACCCACTGATGCATTGCTGAACTAGACTTTCATTTTCAGATAGGGTCAAATAGTTTGCAAGATTGCAAAACTGTAATTTACTATGACAGATTAGGTCAACCAAATCCTACTGCTATAATAAGTTTTGTACATGTATATGTTCAGGCTATGAAAGGGGTAAATTTATGAAAAGGGGGTACGGAAATGGTGTTTTGCTGAAGAGTGAGTTTAATCTTGTAAACTTCAATTCTGGCTGGAAGGGTTTTCCTCCTGAGACAAAGGGTAAAACCATTCCACCTGTCACTCTTTGAAATCTTGTGCACTAAACATTTTATTTTTTTATAATTCTGGAACAGAAATTTTTCTGTTTCTTTTCACACATTGCTTCCAATATACATTTAGTACATTTACATTAAAGACTTCCAGTGATTTTACATGAGTGTGAACTGACTTACACAGGTGAGGATGACACTTTAATTGCTAATTCAACAGACAGTTACCTGAAAGTAATATTGGATTATTGTGTGATCAGTAGTAATTCAGAAAGGATTAAAGATGTTAATGGATTATAGTTGGGTTACTAAGGAGATCAAGCAGCATTAAACAATTGACAATACTTTCTTTCAGCAGGGTCAGTTTGGTGTGTGTGTGTATGTGATTTGGATTTTTAATGTAGCTTTAACAAAAATTTTCAGTCATATCGCTACGATGTCGTCATTGTGGCAGTTTATAGTGATGTCTAGCACTGGGGCATCATGCCGCAGACATGTAGCATGATGTCCCACCCAGTCACATTATCCTGACACCAGGCTGACCAGTCCTAACTCTAACCTCTTAATGCTGAACGCCAAGCGAGGCAGCTGTTAGTACCATTTTTCTAAGTCGTTGGTATAACTCAGCCGGGGATTGAGCCCACGACCTCCTGCATCCAAGGCGGACACTCTAACCACTAGACCACTGGAGTGGTGGGTCAGTTTGGTTTCAGTGTTTGAAGTTTTACAAATGGATTATGCCATGTTTGATAAGAAGTACAGTGAAACAGTGGAATCCCTTCAAGACCTTTTTTTTTTTTAATTAGTTATGAAATCATCTTTGATATCATCATTTTTCCCCAGTTAACAGAAACCCCTCAATTCTGAATACTGAAACAAATTTTGATCCCAAATTCAATTCTATGCTTAAAAATGCCCCATAAAACTGAAACTTGGAAATATATTTAGCTACTAAATTTATGATACATGCTGGAACAGATTAATTATGGTTAGCAGGTACTCTAGTAGTCTGATCTGTGAAACAAGGATCCAGAATGTGTCCCCAGGGCATGCGTGGTTAAGATGACACTTGACACGTGTGCTGACACTGACCAGGGCTGACAGTGTCTTTGTACTATACAAAAGAGCCATCTTTATCTGCTGATTATCTAATTATGATTGATGCTATTCATTTGAATGCATGATTAAGAGAACATTGTTTACTTGATTTTTAAATTAAAAAATATTAAGGCTTTTTATTAACCAGGTATGTGACCTCGCTTTTGATGCTTTAGACAAGGCAGCATTCTAAAAGTCTGATTCACTCAAATGATTTTCAATAAAGATGAATCATTACATGTTTTTAAGTACCCATGACTGTTGTTTGGCTTCATTCACAACAGTGATGTTCTGCCTGTAGTGCTCACAGTGAGTAATTGAAACCACTTGTAATTGGCAGTGCTCAGAAACCCCACTGCTTTAAGTCTGTTAATGTTACAAACTTGCCAGGACATGAAGCTAACAGGAAATTATGGATATCTACACAGATATTCATTAAATGGATAGATAATGTAAACAAATAAATCATCAGGAGAGACAAATCATTATGTTCTTCTACAATGCTACATCACATAGACCTGATCTACGTCCAAGTCACGTGACTTTGAACTTGTATCGCAGTTTCATGAAAGCAATCGGGCCAATGATGAAAGCATTGAATATTATCATGAGGATTCAAGTTCCGAGACACCTAGCAGTGAGATGACATACCCTGAAATTTTAGAGCTTATAAAAGGGAAAACTTGGTAATCACTAAGGATGAGTCTCAAGCGTTTTAAGTTTTGAGGAGTGTCAGTTTAATTCAGAAAGGATTGAAAAAGATTAATGGATTATGGTTGAATTAGTTATTACTAAAGACCTCAAGTAGCATCAGGAAGGTTTGGCTTTAGTATTTAAAGTCTGTCAAGGTATCAATCTCCCAATGCTAAAACACCAAAATCTAAACAACTGAAATATCACTCAAAATTCCATAATGGATGGAAACCGGAATTTTAGTGGTAGGAGACTTTAAAGAAACATGAAAATGCATTCTGCCATTACTGTAAAGTTGATTTTAAGAAGAATTGCCTAAATTCAGAATAGTTAGCACCAATTTTGAATCGTTCTGGCAGGCAGGCAGCAACTCATCTACCCACAGGCAGGAAACAATTTAAACATATTGGTGGACTTCATAGAGTTGTACTAACATATCCTTCTTTAAGTACAGATGATGAAAGGACATTTTTTACTCTGGGGAAGATTCAGGCTGACTCCAGTAATGATACATAAACTCTGAATTGTTCTGTCAGCCAAGATGTGGACTGCCACAAATATTATTTGGAAATTGATAGAAGAAAGGCTATATATGCCTTGCTTCATAATAAGGACAGTATGAAGGGCAGCAAGCTGCAGTTGGAAGGACTAATGTGATGAGTGCATATTTTTATACATAGAAAGGTGGTCGTAGTTGTCATTTTTGTTCAGTTTCATCCTGAAACTAGTGTGATGAAAGTCATTCTGATTTAAAGTCAAGACTCCTGGCCAGATTTTGCATATCTCCTGATCTGTCCTACGCTGACCTCTCTGTTTTGTCATGTGTATGTTTCTACATACAGTACAGCTCAAAGGATTGTTTCTAAAACCATGCATCATATTGGGGAATTTAATCCCCTCCATTTTCGCTCTGGTGGAGGGATGAATACCTACAAATCACCACTGTATCTAGGCAGGTATGCCAATGGTAACTCCAACATGGAGTGGCTGGCCAACATTACTGATAGACATTTGAACAGCCAATGAATGAAGTCAGTACAGGGAAAGACTACAATTCAAGAGTGGTTTACAACTAGATAACATTAAAGAATCAGTCATCTTTTTTTCATCATAATATTTAAACTGTAACAGATAATTACAGATGTCTTGTATAATTATATTTATATTTAAAAGAAGTTGATTTCTTTTGCAATAATTTTACACTTTTTCTTTATTTAAAGAAATCTAAACAAACTTTATGCACTGACTTTACAAGAGGCAAACCTTGTTGAGCTTCACTTAAACAGCATAAATTTGTCCTATTGTTCCAGTGGGAAAGTAATCCTTTGAGATATTGACAATTAAATTCCAAATTGGCAAGTGCTACTGTTTAAAAAAAAAACAAACCCCAAAACCCTAGGAAACACTGAATTTCCACAGAAATGCAAACTACATACTTAGCCCTTTAGTAGTGGCAGTCATGAGGCTGAACATATACAACTTTGAGCTAGTTCAGTTCTGACTGTACTCTTAGGGGCTGACATTTCAATGTATTGGACTAGAAATTTCTTTCTGACATATCATTTTTCCCTTTCGTCACAAGATAAATTTGTTTCAGGTAAAACTAGAAATGGAGTAATACCTTTTTTATAGCACAAATCAGAAGAAGGCTGTTGTTATGAAACATTTACCCCCGCCTTTTTTTTTTGTTTTTAGCAAAGTAAATGGTCTCTCCCTAATCAAGACTTTACGTCAGCAGAATTTTACAAAAATCAAGGTAGTGACTATTGTCAACACAATTATAAAATATTGACAACAATTAGCATCAAAACATAATATCAATTTCAGTTTGGGTTCTTATCATATGAAATCATTTAACTTGGTGTTGTAACAGCCCTGTTATGGTCCTGCCATTTTATAACAACAGAAGTTTGATAATTCAAAATTAATCTGAACTCAACTTATTGCAGAAATGAATAATAATGTGGAAAATCGTCAAATCTGAGATGTTCAGAGATTTTAATTTCCAACAAATTTAAGGCATTCAGCATGTATATAACGATGTAGATAAATTTGTGCCTCTCCCCACTGAACCTCTTTTGAATATTGCTTGCAGGGATCATAAAAAGTTAACTACACCCATATTATCGGCACCATGTCGATTTCTCTGTCATCATTGGATGTGACTTCATGAGAAAGTGTGGTGTGCAGACTTCACAAAATGCCATGGCACCTTGTCAGGACATGAGAGATGGTGGTTTTTTTTTTTCTTTCTTTCTTAATCATTTTGACATTGTCTCCACCCTCACAATGAAGTGTATGGTTTTGAAAAATTGTGTGTTCGGCTTGCAGCTTTATTTAAAAATGCATAACTTTTCAAAACATTTTATTACTTCTTTTCTCTTTGGATTATTGTTTGATTTTTAAAAATCCAGAATGTACGAAGGATGACATGTAAATGTGTCTTTCACTAGAAATGCATTATCATGCTCAAGACAGCAAAAAAGATTATGTTGAGAACAACAGCTGTGCATTGAAGTTATTCTTGAACACAGTATCTCGGTCAGTACCATAAATTATTCCTTTCAAGGCATTTCCCCTTAGCATTTATACATCACATAAAAATGAGATGTTACTTCATAATTTCTTAGATTTGCATCATTATGCACAAGATTGCAGAAGAGATTTATGGTGAGAACTTTCTTGAATACAATATCTAGGGCAGTACATTAATCTTTGTCTTTGCATTTAATGCATGGATTTCCCCATGGCCGTCATTTGATAATTATGCACAACAAAAACTTGGTGTACAACATGGAGGTAGGATTTTATTGTCCAAAGTATTACAGAGACTATTTCACAAACTGAGTTGGCTGCAAAAGGATAAAAATATTTTCAAATAAAAAGCGTACCAAAATAGACCTTTCTATTTGACATAATTGTAACCAAGTTTTAGGATAAATTCAGTTTAATTTAACTTTGTGAAATGAGGAAAAATAAAAATTCTTCTGAGTTTCTATTTTGAAAATAAAACTTAAAACATTGCCAGTGTCTGAATATTGTACATCTAGAATGTAAATAGGCAAATAACAAGAACATCTGATAATTTTCCTTTGTGGTTTTGCGGGTTTAACACCATTATTTCAGCATGTGATAGGCTGTACATGGAGACCAGTACTTTTGGTGGAGGAAGATCATGGGGAAACCCACAGGAAGCTGTAGGCAAGCTTTCTCACATACCCATGTTGGCCATGTCATGAGACACAAACCCATATGCATAGATGTGAGATGTCATTGATCTGTAAAGGGAAGTGACGCTCAAGCCATCACTCATACCTTTTTGATTACTATAATTAAAAGTGATGTGGACACTATGTTTATTCAGAAGAATAATTTTGGCAAAGAGACTGCATCTATTGCAAGGAAGTTTGTTATAGTCACCAAGAGCTTTTATAGTGAGTTGTTAATACCACTAAACCTAGTTGAGCAATTGAAGATCTTTCTGTGAATTTGAGGAGGAGATCTTAACATGTGGTGCTACATAACACAGACAGAATCTTTAAAGAATAGTGGGCAAGAAGGATGACACTGACATATTTTGCCAGAATTTTAAAACATGTTTGTTTTCAATTGTTGTCAGCCTGTAGGTTAAGACATGAATCCAACAATATCATACAACATCAAATGTCATACATCAAATATCATACAACATCAAATACTAAAGAACTGATCAAATTATCATTAAGGATCTATGAACAGGAATAAACTTTTTCTATTAAACTATCTCATATAATCACATAACTGACTTGAGATGTAGTGAAGGATCAAAGACTAATAGAATCTATGTTGGGGCTTGGATCAAGAAAAGGAAATCCCAGTCAAGGAGTTGTATTACTTAATGTAACCCTGTGACTGGGATTCCCTTATCTTGGTACAAACACCAACATAGATTATTTTTCTCACCACTAATTTTTTCCAGCTAAATTAAATACCAGTAACCCTTCACCCATGCAATTTAGTTAGCCGATTCAAAACACAGTAATTATCAGGTACTGTTACCGCTTCTCACTCTGTATAAAGGTCATCAGGTTTTGTACTTGTTTATGAAAATCTGAATAATTATCTAAGTGGAATCTAGCTATATATACCACTCTCAGAAAAGGAAAACAAAAATCAAGAAAAAAGTTATAATTGTTATGTGTTGGAATTATTGCACAGTGAGAGTCTTGAGTCACATGCTTTTGTTTATACTGATTATTAAGACAAATATGTTAATGAGGGCAATGGGGCAACCTTGTTGACCCAAGTACACAAGTTTCATGCATGAGAGAATAAAAAGATAAATTCATTTGATATTATTACTGTGTATAATCACATTTAATTGATAAATGATATCTTTGTGTGTGTGTGTGTGTGTGTGTGTGTGTGTGTGTGTGTGTGTTGAACTCTCAAGAATCAAGGTTACAGTGAGTTAAATAGGAACACATTTGTTCCCATTTAGTGAAAATATTGCTACATTCTTTAAGCAAACTTTGTGGATAGCTTGCTTATTGGATAAGAAACTCATTTTGGGGAATAAAAAATTTAAGATCATGGACACATAAGGGAATAGTTTCTACAAAATGGCTTGAATTACACACATTACGACAGCCCATTTCTATGTAATAACTGGTGTTCTTCATCATGATAACCCATTTCTGTGTAATTTGTGTTCACCATCATGACAACCCATTTCAAGGTAATAACTTGTTTTCATCATGACAACCCATTTATATGTTATAACTTGTGTTCTTCATTATGACAACCCATTTCTCTGTAATAACTTGTGTCCTTCATCATGACAACCCATTTCTAGGTAATAACTTGTTTTCATCATGACAACCCATTTCTATGCAATAACTCATGTTTTTCATCATGACAACCCATTTCTGTGTAATAACTTGTGCTCTTAACCATCTTGTTGTGAAAAAGTTAATAAATGGTTTGCCTTTTGGGCAAGGAAGGAACATGTTGCTTAGAGGATTAAAGTGTCATTTTATTTTGCTGGTTTTATTGACACTTTTGAACAAATTGGCTATATCATGCCAAGAACATGCGAAATCAGCCAATATGGGCTGACCTGGGCAGGTATCAAACTGGAGATCCTTGGATTGTGAGTTGGAGGGTTGCAGGTTTGATACCCACCCAGGACAGTTCAGGTCATTGTTAGGATCATTGTGACTCGTCAGTCAGTGCTGACCATGGCCTGCATTTGCCAGCATAAAGAACAGTTGCACTCTGGGTTGTGATCATACAATATATCATTCTTGTTTATGTGTGTCCTTTTAGTTGAGGAATTTAGGGACCTATTTGTATGATTGGAGTTAAAGCATGGGCGCAAGTGAATTGACAGTTTTCTTTCTTGAAATTTTAGATGCATTTAAATTTTTGGCTTGGAGAGATTTCATTACACAAAGCCTATGGCATGCTGTCTACTGCTAATTGCTAAAAAATAGTTTGTTTTTGATGATAAGGCATTTTGTGTTTAACTCTTCTGTCTTTTTGACCTTGAAAGGCAGCCAAATTATAGAAGAGACATAACTCAACATTCTAGTCTTGAGAGGAAATGACTAGTCAGAGTAGTTACCTCCCTTGATATGGTTTGACCACTTTGATATAGCACAACATGCAATGTATAATCATTTTTCATTAAAAATATGTTGCTCAAGGTAATTCAGTATCTTTTAATATATTGTATGAATTTTTGTGATCATATCTCATTTTAAAAATAAAGAGAAGAAAAGACGTTTTTTTGCCAAGATTGCATGCATTTAGAGCGGTATTGGTATTTACTTAGGATCGTGTAACAGGAATATCTTCCATGTTATGCTTGTCCCTTTTGAATCTGTTTAATGTAATACTGGATGAACTCCACAAGCCATTTATATTAATATATTGACTTAGTAAATTTTGATATTTCTTCAGATGTTGGACATGGCAACATCAGCACCCATCAAAATTGGAGGGAAGGCACCTGTTTGTAGAGTGTGTGGTGATGAGTCATCTGGTTACCATTATGGTGTGGACTCCTGTGAAGGATGTAAAGTAAGGGAGATAATTTCTGCTTCTGCTTTGAATAGTCAATATTTTTTAACTGTATTTGATCATTTACGTTATAAACCCAGTGAAAAATTTGGACAAGACAAGCATCAATTATCAGTTGTAGTAATGTATTTTTTGTCTTGGCTCTTTGAAGTAGAGGTAAATTATTGTAAAAGTAAATATGTATGTATACCCTAGCTTCTAGTGTGGATGGTGGTAATAGTTTGTGAGGCAGATTTTATGAACAGTGATTGTACAGTAATAAGTAAAAAATATCTCCATTTTTTATTAAGTCATTATAGTACCTCTGGTTTGGTATCATCAAAGAAATTTTATTTTTTTTGTTTTTATTACGTCTCTTCTTTAATACGATATCACAGTAAGTACCATAAGTGTTTGAGTAGGTGGGTGGGTTGATGTGAAGTTAGGTGGTTTCATAATGTATCAGCATAATACTAACTGTACTGTTCAGATTGAAAGTTATGATCTCAAAGTTTTAAAGTTATGAAGCTGAAAATCTTTTGTTGGAAAAAGGGTCATGCTCTAGGTGTTCTTAACACAAGGATTGCATTAAATTTGCAGTCCATAGTTGGATTATTTTGAAAGTGGATGGTAGGGCACCAACCAGACATAATTTGGTCCATCTTTACAAAGATATATAACTTTTGTGGGCTTTTTGTCCAAATTTCAAACAACTCTTTTCTAAAAGACTTTCTTCACACCAGCATATGCAGTTAAGCAGAATAAAGTTAACACATTTATGGTGTAAATTACAATGAATTACATACATGTGAATTTCAGTAATTCTACTTGTTTCTAGTAATACATGTGTGGTTTACTACATTGTCATACATGTATGTCCGATTCAGATGTTATGGAAGAGCTTTTGATCATAAAAAATTCACAATTTCCAGTAAGGGTCATATGTGGACCAAGAAAAAAATAAATTTCATTCAAGAAAAAGCTGCAAAAGAGCTGGACATTTTTGTTTCAAAGACTTTTAATAAGTGATTTTAACTTTGATTCTGTCTGAACATGTATATGATTTATTTTTTTTACCATCAGGCAAACATTTTCTTGTGTCTGCCTGGTGTGAAACTGTCAACTTAGATAGCTTTTATTGGTGCCCCACTTCTGGGAATGTTTTCTCAATAAAAAGTCGTCAAGCACATGCTTTTATTTGTTCAGTAAGTTTATCCTCACTTTAAATTAAGAATGATGTCTTTTGTGGCCTGGCTTATCTAATGCACGAAATAATATTGTTTGATCAAATCTTAACTGTTCCATCCATACGTTCCCAAGTTTGTTTCATCACAGTAACTGGAGTTGACCAATGTCTGTTTTGCAAAGGTCAATATCACATGGATTGAGAGAAGGAAAAGTGATTTCCACAAACTGTGACACATGCCTTAACTAAACTTTGTAGATGGTTTTGCATTTGCAACCAGGAAGGTACCTATTGATTTTGGGGTCAAAAGTCAAAGTTTATGGTTAAGGGACTGTGCACGAAATACAGTTTCACAAAAGTAATTGAAGTCCTATGCTACAAACCATGACCAGACTTACTGGATGTCTTGCATTTGAAACAAGAAAGACACATGTTAATTTTGGGTGAATAGGTCAAAGGTGAAGGTCACCAAGACAGAAAGGAACAAGAATAGTTTTATTGCCAAGTAACCTGGGGTTTTTTCTTTTTCTTTTTACATTGACCAGATTTTGTGGATGGCTTGCATTTTAGATACTGAAGACTGCCATTATAAGGATCACCATGTCATTTAGTATTGCATGAGTAACAAGTACTTCGTCTTCTAGTACTTTAGTATCTGACCAGTTAAAGAGGTTTTTCCATAATAGAGGTAAATTAATACTAATTACCATACGTTGGTAATAAACATATTGCATATTTGCAAAAACTGACAATTTCAGGAATACTTGAATTTATTGAGTGAGGATTGGTTCCTGTTTTCTTAACAGATCTGCAATTGTTTGTTGGACTGTCCTTAAATTTTGTGGGTTTTAGCTACCATGTAATTCACATTATCGTACATATTTGCGTATAAGCCTGTTTGCATATAAGCCGACCTCCCAACTTAACTAGATAAAAATAGGAAAAATTGCATGACCCGCGCATAAGCCAACCCATAAGTTCATGACTACATCACAAAATGCACAAAGTGAGTTCTAAATACTGGTACATTTATTTAGGCAAATCACATTACTGAAATAAATATTATCTTCAAACTTGATGAAAATGAAAGTGAAATCTAATTTATATGTTGAAATAAAAACCATTTATCTTCAGTGTTAAATAATAGTTGAAATAATAACGTCCTCATACTAAAATCCTGAATTATAAAAGTTTTATCACAGTCAGAATCCTTCAAAATCTGGCTCCTTATCAGAATTGCCAAACAGTTCATAAAACTCTGCTTCTGTTATGGGCATGCTGTCATCGTATACGTTGTCATTAAACTGAAATAATTTTTGATTGTGGTAGTATCCTATTTATACCTTATCCTGTAATTTTTCCCATGGGTGGTTGGTTATCAATTTATATTGGATAATTATTGATCAAAATTGTTCTTTTTTTGTTTTTTTATTGGTTTTTTAAACTGCCGGTAGCGTGATTCATTTGACCAAAATATGATTGGTTTTCAGCGTGGACATTGTTCAAGTATTGTGACAGTTATAACTTTGAGCAGAAACCATGTCCACTACCTTATCTCATTAAACAATACATTGAGAGTCGGTATGTATTAGTAAATTCAGTGGCATTGTGCTACAAAATCCCTGAGGCATTTACCACAGATTAAGCGTACCGGTAGTTATTGTACAACACTCTAAAACTAACAGACCACTTTGCTATACAAACAACTAAACAACAGTTGAAGATAAACTGTGGCTGCCTTTTACTTCTAAAACACCTGTCAAAGAAATCCCTCAAATTATATTTTTAACAATTAATCATGCTGACTCGTATATACTACTTGCCTGTTATTTACCCTTCCTAGGCACGTGTGCAACAAACCCCTATGGAGCCTCTCGCTATGGTTGCTGTAAGACTATCGTACATGTACATGTACATGACTCTCCACACCAAAATGGTTGTGTCGTAAATACCTTCAGTATCGTAATTCTTAAATCTTTTTATTTACCGTAGTTTCTTTTCATATTAACACTGAAATAAGCTAGTGTGCATTTGTACGGTACCGCAGAGTTTAATGATTATTGATTAGTTGAGGGTTAAATACTTCATTGAGAGATTACTAATATGGCTGTTCTTTTGGAAAATACACGTACCACCGTGGCTCAAATAACATGCATGGCTGCATTTTCTGGTGGGTGGACATCTGTCAAATAGACATCAAGTATGGTAATACATGTACATGTTTTTCATTCCTTATCCTACCAGTAAAGTTAGAAAAAATACTTGTTTCACTTCAAGACAGCACATATCACATGAGCCATGTGGCATCATTAGGCATGTGATCTCATCTTCGGCGATCGACAGTAACAATAAATACCGGTAATTGAGAAAAAAGCTCTAAAATTTTCAGACTTAGACCTTGGCCCGCAGATAAGCCGACCCCCCCCCCCCACAAGGCTTTATTTTTTTCCTAAATTCTTTGGCTTATACGCAAGTATATACGGTAGGCTTATACGCGAGTATATACAGTAATTGGTACCCTCTGAATAAGAAGCAAATTCACAGTGTTAGAGTTATTCATATTAACACATTAACCCCTGAGCCAAACAGCTAGGCATTCCCCTACATCATACGTGCAGAGGGATCACCTAGAGCAGTGTTAGCCTTACCAGTGTCTGTATCCCTGAGACTTGCTGAGAGTACTTGGCTTGCATATTTTTACAGAGGGAGCTGCTTTCAATAAATGTTATTTTTACAGAGGGAGCTACTTGCAATAAATGTTATTTTTACAGAGGGAGCTACTTGCAATAAATGTTATTTTCTTATTTTTGTTCCTTTAATTAAGCTAAAATTTGGCACAGCAGTTCTCAATAAAATTACATACATAAAGGTATAAATTTCATGCACATGCAGAAATAAAACTGATGCTTAAAGATAAATGATTTTCTTACCAATTTGTTTCTCTTGCCATGAATAATCCATAAAAATCCATTATCAATTCACACAGAATGATTAACACTATCGACACATGAAATTCATTCCATTTTATGTACATCCATGTGTCATCTTTCTTACAAACTTAACCTCGCATGAATACTCCGTCAGAGTCTGTCAGGTAAAAGTCTGCTCCCAGCGGCTGATTTTCGTAATTTTCATCACTTTCTGATCTAAATATTTCCAGTATTTTTGCTGCTATCAAAGTAAATGTTTTTCCCTTTGTTCAGCAATGTTCACTCTATGTAAGCTAAAATTTTGTTGGTTAAACTGCCTGCATAATTAGAAAATGGCTTGAAATCAACCCGTGGTTTGTGCCGATTTAACTCGTCTTGCGGAATACAAGCCTTGACAAATACTGCCACTCAAACTTGGTACCCAGGATACAAGCTAGGTAAACTCAGCCACGCTATCGAGGCACTTGGGAGATGAGGGAGGTAAAGTACAACGAGTTATCGAGGCAGCAGGGGTTAATGTGTTAAGAGAATTATAAGAGTTGTTTGATTCTGACTGAATTCTAGTAAATGTAACAATACTGTATATAGAGAAATTTACAGCTTGAGTCACTGCAGTTAACTTTTTTGGCACTTATAATGTTTTTTATCAGGTATTTGTGGAGAGGATAGATTAGCCTGACTTGAATAGATGATATTCTCTGCCATCGCAAATGTTTTGACAATTTTATATTGAATTTTATCTTTCCAGGGATTTTTCAGAAGATGCATCACACAGGGAATGACACACAAATGCTCCAATGAAGAAAAATGTGAAGTTACCCCATTTACACGAAACAGCTGCCAGTATTGTCGACTGAAAAAATGCTTTGCAGTGGGAATGTCCAGAGAAGGTTTGTCTAAAGAGAATGTGATATTAAGTATGTAATAATAAAAGTGTCACTAAGTTCATAAAATTTAATTTCATAACATCATGTTATTATCTCACCTGCATAAGCAAGGTGAAACAAAAGCATCACTTTTCAGAATTAAAGTTTTGTGCAAATGTTTTGAATGTTGGATGCAAGAGTGGAGTTTGCGGGGGGAGACAACACATGGATGCAGGTGAAATTTGCAGGACATTAGCCTGAGCTCAGTCCATGTATCACACTTTTGTGCATAACTCAAAACCCTTCCATATGCCCATATGCAGCTTGGCACATATATCAGACTAGTGCTGTTCAGAATTCTTTCATTTTCAGTCTTTGTAATGTTTTTGTCCATTTGTCTGTCTATCTATCCATACATTATTTATACTTTTGTTTCTGGGGCAAAACACCATTTAAAATATCTCTGAACATTGATATACTTAATAGACTAGTAGATGTGTGGATTTGTCATTTGCTGTTTAAATTCTTTATTGTCAATATTGTTAACATTTTCATCCTTTTATTCACCCAACCATCCAGCATTGTCACTTTTGATGCTGGATCATAGCCCCAAAATCATTCAGGTTATTTTGGTGAAACTTGATATACCTTTCCCTTGACAACTCGCACACAGAATGGTCCAAAAATCTAGACCACAGCATAAGCATGGGTGTGAGTTACTGAGGTACCTCTGAAAAATTTGAAAGGAATGGACATTTGAGGGTGGGTTAGGGCAGGGTTCATTTGTTGAATACTCATTTTATAATCACATTGGGAATATATGCCAGTAAACAACTTTTTTCTGATGAAATTATTTGCTTCTTTAAAAATTACCTTTATTTTTAAGAGAGCAAATCTTTGAAAGATTTTTAAAACATTTACTCAAGAGGTTTCAGTACACATCACATGTCTACCAGCAAAAGCGTTGTACATTATGTCACTGCATTTTGAATATGAATGTGGATACATTCTAGCATTATTGTTGATTCAGAACAGAACTACATTCTTTCTTTAAAAAAAAAAGATGGAAATTTATTCAAGAAACAGCAATGTTGGAACTATTTAATATTTCTACTTGTCACAATGGAAATACTGTAGTAACTATTTAGATGTTGATGTGGCTTGTGTTTCTTACGCACAAGAAGTTTGCTAATTTTAATCAGTGTTCCAAGTCAGGCAGTTTTTCAGTAATTTAGAAATATGTTTTGGATAGTTTATACATAATACATACCAGATAAAGTGTGTATCATTAGGTCTTGCAGTTCAAAAGAAAAAAATAATATATCTCCTATCTTTACCAAGAAAATGTTTTGTATTTACATACCTATTGCTATAAACATTTATTCTAACTTGTGTGAGTGTACTCAGTATCCATTATTAATACACTTTAGGAAGTAATTAAAAGTCTAGTTTTCGATTAAATACATATTTAGATAGTAAATTGACAAAACCCTCTGGGCTTTGCTAAATATAGCTATATTAATATGATCTGTGCTTTTTAATTGTCTTTCAAACTACATATTGTGTGTCAGAGGAAAATACTGCCCACATAATTGCATTTTAATGCTTCTTTGTGGCTTTGACTTTGGAAAAATTGCCAAGAAAAAATCAATTCTGACAATGAGGAAGTAAAATAAGCTATTCTGCAGCAGAAATATTTCCTGTTGAGGAAGGAAAGTCTATTTCCAATATCATTACTGGACGGAAAATCCATAGTTACATGGTTGGGGTATTATTCTTTGGGCTCACTTGTCTGTTACTAATCCCGCTTTTATCTGTGGTACAAACCAGTCTAATTAACGGAAAGTCATGCTGCTGGGTTTGCTTGGGGGTTTTTTTCATGCATGTTTTGCTTATGTTGTCATTTCAATTGTATTCAGGACTTGAAAATTTAGGCAAGTATTTGGTCAAGTTTCTTTGCCTTCACTGATGATCATGCAAGTGTTTTTCTTGTAGTCACGGAAAGTTTTGTGTGTTTTTAAAATTATTTCCCAGAAATATTTTATCTCTTAAAACAGACTGTAAGAGTAACATGTGGGATCAGTTCAACAATGTTTTTGTGAATATTGATACTCTTTATAAAATGATAGTATTTATGAAAATCCAAATTTTTACATATACTGGTCATAGACCAGGAAAGCTTATGGGATGGTCTGTTGTCTGCCATATGTCAGTCATTTGTTTTCTGTCATTAGTCCATCTGTTAGTACAGTCTTCTGATTGCACTCCTTCATGGAGGATTGCCATGAAACTTTATGCTTAAAACCATCCCATGGTCTAATTGGTTGTAACTGAAATTGTAGGTGCAAAAGAATCCGCTATTGAAATATTCAGGATGGTCATATTAAGATTGGGTTTTATGTAAAAGACTTCTTATGATGTCCTGTTGGTACTACGCAAAAATGGTGCTTAACTGATGTCCATTATGGCTGCTACAACAGCCATCTTGAAAATCTTAGTATTGCTACTCTTCCTGAATACAAAGTCATATTGAATGAGGTTCTCTTTGGAAGGTTTCTTATGTCTAGCTGGTACTAAATGAAAATGGTTCCAATCTGAAATCCAATATGCTCACCACAATGACCAACTTGAAAATCTTTTTATTGCTACTCATCTTGAATGAAAAGTCACATTGACATAAGGTTGTTATTAGAAGGCTTCTTATGATATCTGGTGATATCACTGTGAATGGTGCTGAAAGTATGTCCAATATGGTCACCACAGCAGCCATCATGAAAATGTTGTTATTGCTACTCTGCTTGAACAAAAAGTCATTGAAGACTTCTGATATCTAGTTGATCCTAAATGAAAATGGAACCACTCATTCAGTATGGATGTCACAAGGGATATCTTGAAAATCTTATCACTGCTCGTCCTGAATGAATGATTGTATGAACATGACATTTTTAATCTGATGTCTGATCAGTAATAAATGAAAATGGTGCCAGTCTGACTTCCAGTTTGCTTACCATATGGGTTATCTTATAAATCTTGTTATGGCTATTTCTAGATGGCTGGTCATGCTGGCAATGTGTTTTCACCAAAAGACATCTTATGTCTGGTTGGTCCGCAGCGGAAATGGTGCCAGTCTGATATTCAATATGGCCACAATGGCAGCCATCTTGAAAATTGTGTTGTCTTTATTCCTGCAGAAGACTTTTTAAAATGTTTTGTTGTTCCTAAATTAAAATTGTGCCAATCTGATGTCCATTATGACCGCCATGGTGGCCCCCTTGAAAATCTTGTTATGGCTTCTCATCTTAAATGAAATGTAATTTTAATGCTGGGATTTTATCAGAAGAGTTCTTGTCATGTCTGGTCGGTACTAATTGAAAAAGATGCAAACTGTCCCTCCATGTGGCTACCATGGTGGTCAATTTGAAAAGGTTGTTATCTCCTCCCAACAGATGCTCATATTAACATTTGGTTTTTACCAATAGATTTCTTATGGTACTTAATTGGTCCTAAATGAAAATGGTGACAATTGTGCATCCAGTATTGCTGCCTTGAAGATATTGTCATTCCTCCCCCCTGAATGGATGACTGTTGACATAGAGTTCTCACCAAAAGGCTTCTAATGATGTCTGCTTGGTTTCTAAATGAAAATGGTGCCAATCTGATAGCCAGTATAGCCAGCATAGCAGCTAATTTGAAAATCTTATAATCCTTGAAGAATATCAGTGATACTGTCAGTACTGTACACTGTGAGTTAAAAGGAAAGAAAGGGTCTTTTCTAATTCCTGGAAATTCTTTTGGGCCAGTAGAACATCAGACTTTGAGGAACATTTCTTGTTTATTTTTTTTTTGTTTTGCAAAAATCTTTTAATTTTAAAAAAAATGGTTAATTTCAACAATAAAGTGGTAAGTGTGGTAGACAGTCTTTAAAATGGTCCCAACACAAGTAGAATCACATATATGGCTGAAATTGAATTTTCACTAAAAGACTTCTTGTGATGTCAAGGTGGTCCAACATGAAAATGGTGCTGATCTTTCATTCATTTTGGCCACTGTCATGGACATCTTGAAAATTGTCTATGTGCTGTTTCTGTTGAATGGATACTCATAGCTAAATGGTTTTTTTTTTGATAATGAGTTCTTTTGTATATCTTGCTGGGTCTAAAATAATGATGCTGATCAGATCTACAACATCATGGCCATGGTGCCATCTTGAAAATCGTCTTGTTACTAGTTCTTTTTAAGGTATGATCATATTTAGAGATGGATTTCACTGAAGCATTTGTTACAATAATGTAGAAAGAAGGAAATGGTGCCAAATGAGACCTCTGAAATTGTAGCAAATCTTGTTCAAGTTACTTCTCCAAAATGAATGGTCTTACTGAAATTTTTATTGTTAAAAATACTTCTTTCTTGCAGTTTATAGTTTTACCTTTATTAGAAGGATTCTAGTACATCGTACAAAATGGCCGTCTTGATGGCCATCAAAACTTTTTATGGTTACTTTTGAAGGGATGATCGTATTGACATTGGGTTTCCACTGCAATACTATAGCAGTATATAGCCATTTCAAATGAAAATGGTGCTCATCTAACCTCCAACATAACCCCATCCAATAAACAAACATGTTATGACCCGTCTTGTATGAATTGTGATGTTGACATGTGTTTTCATTCAAACACTTCTTGAAATATTTAAGTGGTTCTGAAGGAAAAATGGCGCATCTGTCCACCAACATACCTGCACTTTCGTGAAGGAATTTTGAAAGCCAGACTTAATTGGCCTTGGGATCAAGTCAGAGGTACTTCACTGAGCTTCTGAAAACAATCACTTGGACATAATACAGGCAGATTTTGACCTGACTTTTTGAATTGCATTCCAAAGAAAAGCTGATTGTCAGTACATGGACATTGAGTTTAAGGAGGTCAGTCAGGTTTGGGTTTTTACCTCTGCTGGCTTGAAAGAATGACAACTAAAGGAAGTATGACTGGATTTTTAGAATTTAACCTAGTTTGTGAATATATCAAATAAGTACACTGAATGATATCACAAAGATAATTTCATTTTTTCAAAAACATCAAATATGGCCTCTGTTACTGAAAATATTAAAAACCATTTAAATGACTTCATAAAGCTGCTGAACAGAATTTGATCAAATTTGAGAACATCCTGGAAAGAAACCTTTCAGCTATGTGAAAATTATGCTAATCTGACCTCAGATATATGGCCACTGTTAATCAGTAAAGGAAGGAGAAAAGTCACTCTCGCTACAAATAGAAGAACCTTTGAACATCGTCATCTCCAAATTGCAGAGTAGCATTTGACTGAAGTTAGCAGAAAATATCATGGCATGAACACCTTTGAAATTTGTACACAAGATGCCGATCTTCCATCAGATGGCATCTGTTGAAAAAAAAAATTAGAAAAACCTTTGAACAGCTTCTTCTCCAAAACCATTCCACAGAATTGGATAAATTTGACAGAATGCATCCTAGTGTAGGGGGCTTTGAAGTTTTTAGAACTGATGCAGATATGCAATCCATATGGCCACCAGTAATACAAATAGAAAAACTTTCAATGACTTCGATCAAAGTGCTTAAGAAAATTTTATATATTTGCCAAAAGCATCCAGGTGTGAAGACCTTTGTGAGTTATTCAAATGGTACTAATCTGCAACCAAATATGGCCATCGTTACTGAAAACTTTTGTTCTACAGGTAGTTCCTCGACCCAACATTGTGGGTGGTTTGCACTTAGAGTAACAAGAAAACCTGTAGATTCTGGGTCTAAAAATCAGAGGTCATGTCATGGTAAGTCTGACAAGGAAATAATAGTTTTATCATTTTCAGCTTTTATATTGAGACTGCATACTTTGACCGAAGGCCAAGGTCATTGAGGTCTATTAGTCTATAGCCTCCGGAGTCATCTATGTGCTGTATACCCTACTTGTGCTTACATTAAAAATTGAATTTATAACAAGCCATTCACAGAAATCTCTTTGTGTTTTTAATTCCAAGATTTTAGCTTCTGGACCTTGTTTTGGAAAAATATAAAACTTAAACCTAATCTTTGAAACACTGAAGCTTTTTTATGCCATATTATAAATTAACCAAACTGTTTCACTTGAATGAGAGAAAAAAATTAAATCCATACCTTACAAATAAAGGACTTTCTATACCACACTCCTAATAAACTATAATCATATTCACCTTGCTAAATTTTTCCTTTCCTTCTGCTGTTCTTTCATGGTCTTAAAATATGGGTTTTAGTGTAATATAATGAAATTTGCCACAAGTCCACTTGCCTTCCGCCAGCAGAATATGGTCTTATGGCAAGAAGTTCATCAGAATTGTTTTATTAGGGCGTTGAGAATGTGGCAGTAGTTTTGACAGGACAAGATTTTGTCTAATTACACAATAGAATCCAGCTTTTAGGAACCTTCTGTTAATCAAACATAATGTGGTCACTCCAGACAGGTGATGTTTTGTTCAGCACATTGTATATAATAAACTTGATTCCAGCATGAACACTGGTTTTTCCTGGCAGGTGCTCTTTTTAGCCAGTGGTCTCACAAGTCAGATTTTACTATGCTTGGTATGAGCATGGAATCTTGGCTGATGTTACAAGTGTATTTACAGTGGTTGCATATATGGGATATAAGTCAGACCAATAATTTTATATTTTTATGAATGATTTTCCCAGTATAATATTTGTATATTGGGGACAATAAATTTATATGTTCATGGTACATAGGTATGTCTTAATCGGCATAAATCTTGGTTAAGCATGAGGTTTTTTTCAACCTTGCTTTGGCATGCATATTTCACATAGATAATGGAATCATCCTAGTGTTATTATTCTGGTAAAATTTCAGCATGTTTTAGACCAATTTAGCATTCTTCTGGAAACAGTTGAGGAACTAAGGTGGCTTATTGGTTAGCATCCTGAATTCATGTCCAGAATGGAGATGATTAAAAAATCCTACCATCAAATCAGGCCAGGTGGGCTACCAGGGTGTGTCCCTGGGCAAGGTACTTTATTCCACTAGTCTTGGCACCAACAGGTCATAAAACACCAAATGAAACCAGCCAGGATGTAATCACATGGGTTCACAAAGCCTCAGTTTGAAAAGCACTTAAACTACAATGGTTACCTTCAGAACTACTTGAATTTTGGTATTGGGACTAATAAGTACTAGAAAGAAGCTTGAAATCACACAGTAGTCCTTGAAAAGTGCTTGAATTCCAAACAAATGCATTCATTGGGAAACATTAATTTATTAATTTCAACTCAAAACACCTGACATGAAGGCCTTTCATTATTGAACCATGTGCCAATATGCAGAAAAAATAAAAATTTGAAAGCTTGAAACTATTGTTTTTATAATGTATACTAGAATAAAATTGGAAAATATATAGAGAAAGTCTCCTTCTGCCTGATTTTTTTTGGCCAGCTGCTGTTGCATTTGGCTATTAGATGACAACCACGTGATTGCTCACATGCCCACTTGTGCCTCTTGTTTTATAGCTCACTTCGTCATAAGGTCAGTTGAGCTGCTAAGCTGAAATTTTTTCAAAATTTCTAAACATGTACACAATATGCAATAACCAAAACAATTATATTCTGTTGAATCAAACCAATTAAAAATGGTCAATTTAGGCAAGCATCTTTAACATCATCATGATACTGCTTCATGCTGATACATATATGCATATGAAAAAAAAAAAATCTATAATGGAACCAGACATCCTGCCAAGACACGCACATGGGATGTGTTGTAGAATTTACAATAACGATAAGAAACTGCAGTGGCTTACAAACTTGAAACATTGTTTCTTAAATGTTTCTCAGAGATGAATAGTTTCAAGAATATATTGACAGCAAAGTCAGTATATCCACAGGATATCGTGTAATATTGTGTAATATGCTGTACATCCTAGCATAGAGGGCTTTCAAGGGTTACATATGACTACCATTATTAAGATAAGAAAAATATTTAAAAAACTTCTTTTGAGTAGCCTTTCAATAGAATTTGGCCATATTTGACAGAAAACATCCTGTCATAAAGGGCTTTTGGTTTTGTACAAATGATACCAATCCACTATCAAACATGGCTGCTGTTAATAAAGGTAGTCAAGCATGTACTAGAAAGACAGGCAGGTGTCGTTCAGTGGTGGTTTTACCAAAGTATATCTCTGATTATTCTTTTATAAAAATGTTTCATATTTGTCATTACAGATACTGAATGCTTTGGATTGAATTGATTATTGTTAAGTTTACAAAATTTTTAGTTTCCTTCATGCAAATATTTAGTCCTGCTAACTAAACTTTACTGTAAATTGAGATTATTTATTGATTTATTTCTTGTGTAATACCCAGAAACTAGAGAATAATTGCAATAATTACATTTTGACTGAAACCTAATTTGTGTGATATTGACATGAGACTGCAAAATCTCGGTCTTGTAAATAGGGGTCGTCCACATATGACGTCACACAATTTTTGCCATTTTCTTTTTACCCCCCATCCCCCCTTGTCACACTTCATCACAGAAACCCAGACCCCCCTCTATGTGACATCACAAATCTCTTATCTCCCCTTTTTTCCCCACAATTTCTTGTAATACTGAAAAGTAAATGTATTGTAAATCAGTTAACTATGTACACAAAACAACAATCTTCTGTGTAAAATAGTGTTTAATTAATCGCGCTTTTACAAGGACTGCTTGGCTGGTTAAAATTTTATAAAATATTTTTAAAAATTTAATTAATTTTAAACAAAAAAACAAAATGAAATGTAACTTAAACAATCAATCACTTCATTTCTTACTAACATTAAAGTTTCAGCAAATCCACAAAAATTCTAAGGGTTTAAAATCTGAAGTATTTGTAAATGAATTATTTCTCTTCATAGTTATCATTATCCAAAGGCAAAGTAAGATGCTCCTCCACTGAATGAACAAGAAATCCATTTGTTTCTCGATTAACATAGTTTATTGGAAGGGATATTCCCTCCAAATCAAGCTCCTTCTCGTCAATCCAATCCACACTTTATCCATTCTCTGCATTTGCTATTATGACCATCATTTCGTGTTGCCTTCTAGCAGTGACTCTCATTGGTCTGATGCGCTTCGATGGAACTGCCATTTATTTGTGAAGGACTAAGTGACTGTGCAGCATGACCACAGAGCTGAAGTACATGTAGCATATCTTGCAAATTCTCTCATTCAGCACTGATTGAAGAGAAGGGCAATAAAGATTGTAGGGGATTGTCCAAAATGTGTTTGCTGACCGAGGTAGAATGTCTTCCGTTTTGAGACTTTGAGTTGCAAATAAGGATGGAAATTTGTGCAAGGCTCAATCTGTTGCTCATTTGGAACATTAAGCCCTTCAAATGTTTGAACAAGGGGTAAAGGAAGAGGAAGAAATCTGTCTTTTATCCTGCTGAAGTATGAGCTTGCTTTCGAACAGCACATGTTGTCGTTCACACTTCACAATCAGAAGCAAGTATTGGTGTGAGTGGACATGGGTGTCACTCCAGTTTTGATCTCTACACAATATATCTGTTCCTTGAGCTCTGAATTTAATGGATCCATATACAGTGGTCCCCCTCTTGAACAGCCCGCTGACCAGCGGCCACCCACTCCTTAGGGCCAGAATCTGTCGGCACCGACGAGTTTGTGTTCAAAAGTATCCCTCACGAAAGGCCACCCTGATAACACAACCAGCGGCCAGCATATTAGTGCAAAAAAATAAAATTTACCCCTCACAAGCGGCCGCATTTTTTTTTGTAATATGTATCCAGAACCAATATTTTATTCATAACGTGTGTTAAGTAATCCGATTTCTGTTTCCCAGTGTCAGGTTTTCGTTACTGAAAGAGGTGTTGACTAAAGTACATGTACCACTAAGGTTAATATTATATCATTTACGCCTCACAAGAAGCCACATTTATTCCATAAAGCCAAGAAAGACTCAAATTTTAATCCATACAAAAAGGTAAGTAAGTTTGTTGGGGGTGGGTTGTATGGTTTTGGTTATCATTATCTAGAGGGTGATCGCCGACGGTGTAATTTGCCTGGAGCGAGTAAATATCAATAGAAAGTGTGAAACTTACAGGTGGAATAGATAAAGATCTGAGGAGATATATAAAACAGAATGACATGAGCCTCCTAATATGAAAAAAACAATAAAATTTAATCAAAATTCGTAAACAATAATATTCATAAACAGTTGTGATAACGCATTACATTAAGAAGATACACTTCTTTTTTTTAATTAAATTATTCAATGAATTTCAAAACACAAATATGCTCATACAGATAGCCGATCTGTTAAGTGATAGAATTAATTCATCATCGAATCGAGTGAAAGATCGAAGTCAATGCCTTGTACAGATTCATAACCTGATGGTTCTGGTTCAGTCCAAATTCACTGCGACTGTCCCTTGACTTCCTTGAGCCTGTACACCTGGGTCCTTTCCACTTCCCCTTTTTCCAAATTCTCAGGTGTCTCGCCTCTTTCGGCCCTAGAACTTTGCGTGGTCAGGTGGTTTTGTAAGTCCGTGTTACGTGGACCTTCAACAGGTAAATTCGTGGATACGTCCCGTGGATATGTCAGTGGTACATCACGTGGAGCTATCTCACCTTCCAAAAGTAAACAAAGTGGCAAAGTGGCAATCATCACTTTCTCGTCTCGTTAATGTTAGATAAGTTCTATCAGAATTCAAACAGATACCAACAGCCATCTGGTCTAACTAAACACGGCAGACCATAAACAGACCTAGTTCCGTAAGATTAATGTACTTCCTAATGGCTATTTCAACACTGGCTTACATTAATAACACCCCGAGACATCAGTTCCTGTCTCGACACAATTACACAAATGAATGAATGAAATTTGTTACATGATTCAACTACAGTATTTATAGCGAATACACACATTCAAGTCTCTAGCATATATGAAACCTCACTACATGGTTTAACAACGCTAATTTCCAGTCAATACACACTCAAGTCTTTATCATATGTGACATTATCTAAATCGGAGAATTTACACGGATTCTCGTAACCCATATCAACTAAAGTAAGGCATGAAATTCTAGATACATATTTACCTATAACAATCGAGACTATACATTCAAACGATTCATCAAACTTATATAAAGAATATTATTTTGTGGATTCATATAGATGAACTCACACAGTAGTATTCATATCAAGAAAATTGATCTACGAATCTAACCAGATAAATTCATGCAAACATAAGCAAATAAACAAATCGTCACACAATTGTAATCATATCAAGAGAATTGATCTACGAATCTAACCAAATAAATTCATGCAAATATAAGCAAATAAATCAACAAATCATCATATTGATATCACGGAATTTATGTGAGACTGATGCAAAATACCTTGTTTCTTCAAGCTTTCCCACCAGAATGGTGTTCATAGATTTTTCCAGACATTCGATCCCTTGGATCCTAATTATGAGTGAATTTCTTCTAAAGTCGACCCGGAGTCTTCTACCTTTGTTTTCTCTTGCAGAAAATAGTGTTGACTGATTAAAAGTGTTGCGATAAGCGCATTTAAACCAAGAGTTTTCAGGTGGAATCATGCCCCCTTATTCAGTGTAACCAATCCGAGTTAAATATATTCTCCGCCTGAACTCGGCTCAAAACAATGCAGTCCATCTGACAACCTTAGATTACCAAATACTTTTCCTGGAAACTTTCAGAATTGACGGTTCTCCATACAGATCGGAAGTTAACCCCTATCCTTTTCAGTTAAGTTAACAAAGGCTTAATTAAGAACTACTGCTTCCATGACAGTGACATTTGCCAATCAGTGCGTTACGGCGATTTAAACACGTGCCAGTCCCCATAAATCTAATTAATCGTTCACCTGTCCAACTTAATGTGTTCTTCATAGATCGTCAGAAATTTGCACCTTTACACGAAGCCTTCATTAAAACATTAATTCCAAGTGGATCAATTTGATATTGTTGACAAACTTTGTACAAAATAATATATGAAGCTCATTTCCATTCTAGTAAATGTTGACAAAGCTGATAATAGATTTTATGAAATAAACAAGATTTCCTTCACCTATCTAGATGAAGTTATTATTTTCTGAGTGGATGGGTGGTAACAATGTCATAATGTTTTGTCAAGTCTTCCTTAACCATGTAAAATGTAGAGAATTGGCTTTATTTAAAATGTTATGGATATGTGTGAAGCTGAGAAAACAGATTTTCTACAGAAAGTAACGGAGGTAAATAACAGAATGAATTTGGGTGTGTGGAGATGTTCTTTTGGTTTTTATCACTATAATATAAACAGGATTTTTAAGTCAATGGTGTTCAATTTCTGCAGATTTTGCCTTGAAACACAGAATTGCCTGAATACCAGCGTCTTTACAAACTAGAAGTTATTTACAGAATATTGTATAGTCAGTATGCCGTGCAATACTACATAATAGTAATTATAGTGTATTGATAGTGTCTACTATTTGTGTGGTGTTTCACAGGTGATGTGTGTTGTGTTAAGATGTTAGAAACACTGAATGAAAATGCCGACTGCCTTCTAAAAATACTGACAGACATTGCTTAAAATACTGACAAGAAAATGTATGGGCAATCAGGTCTGTGCTTATGGTATCGAACTCTGTCAGACACAGCAACTTTTCAAAGTCATATCCGTGGCGGAGTGTTTTCCAGATCAGATGGCTATAAACATTGGGCCAGAAAAGCCAACAGCTTCTCTGTTTCCAAGACTATTGCGATGGATCTTAATGCCAGCATACACTGAGGGTATAAGCTTGTGCTGGGCAGCAACTACCGAGTCATGGTCAGGAAGGCTTACTTTATACTCAGCGTGCATTAGCAGTAGACTCTGTTTATTGGCAGCAACCAGACCAATTGGGACGTGACATTTATTGTACTGGCTGATAAAATAAACCTCATCCGGTCCAAGCATGGAAGATAGTTCTTCCAAATATCTTACTATAGCTGAGCAAAACTGGCCATCAATATGTTTAATGTGATAATCATTTTGCGCTCTAATTAACTTTACTGGGACAGTGGTTACATGACACTTACCTTCTGATGATTAACTATGCTTACGAAGTTGAAGAAGGTATAGTCCACTTTGACTTATATGGAAGCCATCTTTTTTTAAATGCTCTGTAAATTGATCTAGGTTTTGATACTTCTGTAGACTTTGAACTGTCTTTTTTCATGAGAAGCTAAACCATACACTGTGATATCCAGTATAGTTTTCAAAAGCAATGGTGGTTCCTCTTCGATTTTTGGTTGACCACATCAGGCTTTCATATTCAGTTTTGTGCGAAGTTCAGAATTATCTTCCAATAAATCTTCCTCTTTAGTTTCTTTTCTAACTCAGTTTTTCTGTTTTGTTTATCTTTTAACTCTAAAGTTCTTCTTATTTGAAAGTAGTCCTCGTTTCTGCCAATTATACAACCCAACGAGGTCAGAACTTATGCCATCAGTTTGGGACTTTAAATCTAATTCAACAGTAGCATTTCTCAGTGTAGCAAAATCAGGCATGTAGAAGGTAATGTTTCAGAAGTAATGATATTCAAGACATCAGTTGGTTGTTCATTGGACTATATTATCCTGAGTAGAAACTTTTTTTGAACCTGATGGTACTTGTTTTGTCCAAAAGTTAAGAAGTGATCCTTTTTTCGTAACGGAGATCGCCTTGAGCTCTTGCAACATATGGTTAACTTTTTCAGCCAGATATGTGTCATTCTTAATAATATTCCACTTTATAATAAGTTCATCTTCGCACATCTTTTTGGTTTGTGTAGGATATGCTAGCAAATAAGCGTTAAATAAGACTGATATAATTTTTTTTATCCATTGCTGACAAAAAGTCATGAAAATTAAACTAATGTAACACTGGACACCTTTCATTGTATGGTTTCAATAGCGTAAATGTTATTAGAGCCGCATACTGCTCTGGTGGCCTAGTGGTTAGAGCGTCCGCCTCGGATGCGGGAGGTCGTGGATTCATACCCCGGCCAAGTCATACCAAAGACTTTAACAAATGGTACTAACAGCTGCCTCGCTTGGCACTCAGCTTTAAGGGGTTAGTGTTAGGACTGGTCGGCCTGGTGTCAGGATAATGTGACTAGGTGGGACATCATGCTACATGTCTGTGGCATGATGCTCCAGTGCTAGACATAACTATAAACTGCCACACTGCAGACATATCATAGCGATATGACTGAAAAAATTTTAAAGTTAGGTTAAAATGTAAATCACACACACACTAGTGCCGCATGCTGGCTCAGTCCTCAAAGTTCTTCTCTCCCCTCATCCTGTCTTTTTTAGACTGCTTTTTTTAATGTCGTCAAGCTTCAAAGACTCTTTATACTTAAAGTAGGACCGTTTATAATCTAGCACTTCAGTGGTATCAACAAAATGTTTTCAATAAAAAGAAAGAAAAACAAGCTTACATTTTATATATTTATTCCCTTTAATGTATGGCATCCAAGCACGACACAGGGCCCAACCTTGAAATGATTAAAAAATTAAACGTTCACTGCAGACCAAATACCGTCTTTCAACTTACTAAACTCGTGTGTCTTTGATATCGTTGGACTGTTGTCAGGATGGTGATAACTTGTTAGCCTTTTGTTTTACTTTTCTAAAATCAATGTTTAATCACCAGTAGGCCTGCAGTTTATTTACTCTACATTTTGTTTTTAAAGTGTGTATTACATTATATTAAAAAAAGAACAACATAATTAAAAATAGTAACAGTTTAAACAGGTTAAAGGTTATAACAATTACCCAATATTTCATCTGAGATAACAATATTAAATATAAGTTGTCCATGAGGGAGTTGTTATCTGTTGTGGATAAAAATGTACTGAGGATGCAGGTCACAATATCTTTTAGTTCTGATATTATTTTTGAAAGAAGCGTTCCATGCTCATATTTATTGTGATGTCACATTTCTTCAACCCCCCCTCCCCCCTCATCACACTTCATCACAAAATTTTGACCCCCCCCCCCCCCCCCCCCCCGGTCATTGTGTGATGCCATATGTAAACATCCCCATATTGAAACATTTGACAAAATTGAATTTTGCCTGGGGTCAGTTTTCATTGGTGTACTCCAGGCAAAACAGATGTACTGGGACATAGTCTTGTCAGCCATTTACTTCTGCCTTGGGGGGATGCCCTTTCTAAATTGGAACATGCAGGAATGTAAAAACAACCAACTTTAGAATTTCACTATTGTTTAGGTGATACCATATGTAATCAGTTATAAGTTGTGTCCAACTACAAACAACATAGACCCTTATCAGGGTCTCCTTTGTTTGTTCTAGTGATTACACCTAATTACATAGACCCGGGTCTGCTAGTGCATTATATGATGGGTCTGTGCAGTTTGCAGTTAGACTTGCCTTGTGAGTACTGTATATTAGATGAGTCCAACTGCAAACTGCACAGACCCTCTGCCATCATACAGTGCACTGGCAGATCTGGCTCTGTTCAGTTTGCTAGGAGTGACATTAGAACAAATAGCACATACCCTGGTCTTCAGGCCCATTATGCTATGGCAGATCAGAATCTTTGTTGTTTGCAGTTTGACTGGACTTGTAGTGATATATATATATATATATATATATATATATATATATATATATATATATATATATATATATATATATATATATATGGCACATACAGTACATGCAGATACATGCACTCTTTTTCTTGAATAATAACTCTTTTATTGAAAGTAAAATTTACACAGACTGATATTTTTTGAGAATGTGAAATCATTTTCTGAAGTACATTATAACTTCTTGATGGTATATAATGTTTAGTTTTAAAAAAATTTCGTAATGTAATATTTTTAATAATATGGTTACTAAATAAATAGGAAAAAAATTATTTTTTAAATATACATTTTAATTTATGTTATACTTTTATATTTGTTATTTTGATTATTATGGAGATAAATAATAAAATTTATAAAAGTTCTGTTCCAGTGTAATAGTCATCTACAATTCTCATGATACACAACACACCATGGAAGCAAAGACAAAAATAAAGATCCCCCAACCCCATTCCTTGAAGCCATCTTAGGAGAATGTGTTTTAAAATAGTTCAAGCCTCCTGCTGGCAAAAGCTATTAATAACCTATAAGTTTAATCTTGATGGAGTTCAGGACAAACAGAACAGTTCAAGGTTGCAGAAGAGGCTGTTAAGAGGTGTGAACAAAGACAGTAAAGCTTAATGCCAGATGATTGTTCCAGACACCATTTTCTGGAAATTGCTGTCAGTCAGGAATCAGCTGATCATGCATGCTTTTTGGCATGTAGCACTCAGCCATCAGCTGGCTTTGGTGTCAAATTTCACTATTTTTAGAATGATGGGTTTTGGCAGTCATAGTTTACCACTCAGCTGTTTGTGGGTTTTGATTTCAATCAACAATTCTGAGACTAGAACTCTTTACAGAGAATTTATCTGAACTGTTCTGTAACACAGTTGAAATAGTAATTAGTAATCAGTCTTGATGGTGTCAGTGTTGATGATTATGATGGTGATGATGGCTGTTTACTTTATTCTTGCATTGATATTGCCCCTGTATTCTCAAATGTTTTGAGTACCATACTTCCACTTAAGTCTTTAGCATTTGTGAGAACAAAGTTGAATGATAGAACTTAAGTATTTTCTTTATTTGTGTCAGTGGCTTTCCATGACTGCTTAATTTCACAATTGTAGATGTTCTACAAAATATCCAACCTCGTACCTTATTTTCAGGTTTTGAGCTTTTAATTCCTCTTCCCCCTTTTTATGGGGCTTTTTTTTTAAAACTTAATCTTATGTTTCTTTGCTTAGGAAGGTTGAGAATAATAAACCTGCTCATTTTAGTTACATATAATTGCAGTATTAAATTGAATTTAACAGCAGCATGCATGGTTGTTATGTGTGTAATGCGTATATGATTATTTTGGACAACCCAGGTGCTATTGATTTATGTATAATTAATTGGGAATCTAAAACATCAGTGGTCAAGACCACTGACTAAACCAACAGAAGTGATTTCTGTACAAGAAAGTTATCCACACAGAGGTCTGTAAAACATGGGGCAGATGTATAATGTTGCACTATACAATTTGATGAAAGCCATTTTTATCAATTCTTAGATATCACCAACCAGCAGTGTTTGAAAGCATGCAATTTTTGAAGCAGTTTTGGTTATATTTTTTTCAGCATCAGGAATCAGGCCTCCACCTAGGTAGATCTTACTTTCTAACATTTACTGATGTGTAAAACGTTTGTAAATTTTGACAATAATTGGAAATTAACTGCAGAACAACGTTTTGCCTGTAGATGCATTTCTTAATTATTCACCTATTCATTTCCTTCCTCCACCTCAGTCATGTTGCAAAAATTTGAATTCTCTATCCTGATTCATGTAATGGGAGTTGTACAGCATAATGTATGCATGCACAACAAAATATATGCTTGAATATACAGGTGATATAGAATAGCCCGTACAAAATGATCATGAATAATTCATGAACTGGCATGAACGGTTCATAAACCTAGTTAATGAACCATTTATGAAAGTTCATCAAAAGGATCATGAAGTATTCATGAATGTGCATGAACTGAAAATGGTCAGTTCATGAAATTATGAATTCATGAACTGTTCTTGAACCAACACTTCACAAACTATTCTTGAACAGTTCATGAAATATTCATGAACTGAATTCATGAACAATTCATAAAAGTTCACAAATTGGGTCATCATCATTATTAAACAAGTGCATGAAACATGTTCATGAACAATGATAAAGTTTCTCATGAATGATTCATGACTTCATGAACAGTTCCGATATAAAAAATTTGATTATCTGACAAACTCAAAAATACCTATAGTAACATTTCATCCAGAATCACAAAATAACCTTAGATGTGGGGGTTTTGAAACAGTATAAAATGCAACATATTATCTTAAAAACGGTATTTAATTTCAGATAAATTTCTAATATGCAACAAAGAACATGTAAACTGACAAGCGATATTCTTTTTTTTACTCTTTGAAACACTTTTTGTATGTTCTGTAATTTTTCTTTGAAAATTTTTCAAGCGATATTGGGGCAGTTGTGTTCAATCAACTGTTGAAGCATATTTAACTTTTCATCGTCAAGGGGCTGTCTTTCCACTGGAGTTTCTCCTGATGTGACCAATCTTTTTCCCAGAGACTGACCTGTCAGATAACTCTTTTGCGAAGATGTTTAGGGCCTATAATTTAAACTAATCCCGCCCATTGTCACTACTGAATGTCTCCATCTGCAACTTAAGCTGTTTCATCTGATTACTATTTGGATCTTTAACATTGCTGCAGCAGTCACTATTTAATGTCTCTTCCATCTTGGCCATAGGATCCTCCAGTTTTCAAATTTTCCTCCTTAACCTACAAACTTCATCCTCTAATAATTTTACTTTTTTCCTGTCTGATCTGAAAGAAAGATAAAGTTAGTTAATTACAGATAACCTCTGATCAACACTGTCTTCAGCTTTTAGCACATTATTTTTGTACCCCACTTTATTTACTGGAATAATTATGATCCAACTCAAAATTATTTAATCCCTTACACTTAATACACAACTTACTGAGCATTTATGTTATTGGAGAATTTTGTCACTAGTTGTATTTTAAATGAAGTTGACTAGCCATAGGTATAGTCACAGGAGTTGGATGTTTTAATCAATAAAATATGACAAAATTTTTTGACAACATTGTTACACTAAATAACCTTATCTGTATATATACATTTTTAGTACAGATAATGGTTATTTCGTGCTTTCAAATTTTTTTGCCATTTTCTATTGATAAAACGTCAGACTTGTGTGGTATAGGCCCTAATGTCATTAATATATCCACTCCGACTCCACATGTTGCATATAACTGCTTCAGGTTTCATCATGTTGTTATTTGCACCTGTACTGTGTACAATTTGACACATTAACTAGTCAGGTTTTTTTTGTTTTAATTTACCAAATTACATCAGATCATAGAAATAGCGATGTCATGAAACAGAAAATGATACCGAACATCTAAATTCCTATTGTAGATGCAGTACTGCGTCTGGTATCGAGATCGGAAAGGAGGGGGGTGTATGATAATGTTTAGTGATTTTCAAAAATTCAAAGAGCAAGTGTAAATTGGGTCTGAAAAAATATGTATCATTAGTTTGGTTAAAACTAATATGATGACATAAAAACCAATAAAATATCCATATAACTTCAACTGAAATAATCATGAATGACCAAGAAAAAGATACTGTAGTTTTGATGATCATGGCTGGGAACGCTTTTCCGCCTAATTTTGCTCTCACCCAATCATTTCCTTCATAGTCTTCATAATCGCTTCTTTGCACTTCTACTTACTTAAAAGAAATGATACTGAAAATATTCTCATCTGTCCATTCCACAGGAGTCCACATTTTTTGTTTGAGGTATTTACTTGTTGCAGAACCGTTTGCGTGCTCTTTTGTTTGTGGGAAAAAGGAGGCTCAGCTGCTGAAATCTTGCACATATATTAACCAATCATATCACGTCTTCTTTCACAGTCATCCAGTAAGGATCATCATTGTTTACATATTTCGGTTTTTACGGCAAACTGGCAACCAGTGACCAAGTCAATAGAATATGCAGTTTATGAGGGTAATGGACAAAAATGTTAGAACGAAGTCATTGAAAACTTTTATAGCAAGTACATTTTGTTCATGCTGGCCAGAAAATATTTTCGCATATTAATCCAGAACTACTCAGGTTAACTACACAAGTATTGAAAAAAAGATCTCTATGAACATTTATACAGTATCATATCATTTTTTTTTTTTTAAATTATTCACCTTTATTCATATTTCACTAATCTTGTGAGAAGTTTGTATGGTAAATTTTCATGAACAACTTATGAATATAATGATATAGAAATTTCATATACATTTTTAAGAAATATCTTGGTGGTGCATCAAAGTACTTGGATTGTTCATGAACCAAGTTCATGACATTTCAGGACCTTCAAAGATATAATAGTTATAAAAGTTCATCAGTGCCTTTATGAACTTCATGTATGATGCATCAGAATTCATGAAGTGTTCATGAATTTAGTTGTGGAACTTTCATGAACATTTGTTCATGAACTCAAATAATGAACTGATCATGAACATTTGAAGAACAGTCAGGCACATTCAAAAACAGTTCATGAGTGTTCATGAAGTCATGAATTTGTTTTTGCAGGGGAGATGAATAAAAACAAAACAACCCAAGAAATGCCATGAGAACATGCAGGGTTAGGTATTACATTTTTGTTCTTGGATTATATTGGAAAACATCTCATTTTATTGCAGTATGTACTGCATTGCCTAATTTTTGGGAGCTTTTGGTATGTTCCTGCATCTCTCATCAGTTGTGAATCCATCAGGAATTGATGTTTTCAACAATGTTTGAAAAACCAATGAGCCAATTCAGTATAAAAACTTTAAATTTCTTTTTTTTTTAAAGTTGCATAACAAAATTTGACCAAATCTTTGTAACTAATTTTAATCATGAAATTACTTACCTACCAGTGATGTACAGTGTGACCCCACTATAGCACGCTTTGTTATAACACGAATTCGGATATAACACAGTCATGGTGTGGCTTCCAAAATTTCATGTTCATGTATTTTTCATGTACACGAAATAAAAAATCTTTCTTAAAAGTGTGAAAAAAGTTTATTATCATTTTGGGGGAGAGATCGCAAATGAATAATAATCGTGGCGGGGCTCCTGAAATTTTATAGGTATATTTCTCTTACACGCAAAAATAGTTATTTCTTTTAAAAAGTATGAAAAATAACATGTAAAAAGTATAATCAAGGATCGTGCAGGGCTTCGCCAATGTTGCAAATTGAGAATTTGTTCTCCTTATTGGCAGCAAAATATACCATCTTGTGATTTGTTTAAAAAAAATTTTATTGGTGACATTGTTGGCTGTTTAAACTTGTATATACAACCATTGGTTTGGAGTGGAGAAAGTTAGAGGTCCCATGAAAGGAAGCTGCAGACTTGATATAAAATGCACTGACATTTATCTATTGTTACATAAACAAATTCTTTGTCCATATTGACAAACCATCTTAACAGTGCATTGTTATATCATAATCCACTTATGTTGACATCTAGCATGAGTATTGTATGTTGTGAGATATCTGGTTTGGGGTTTTTCTTTGATATTTCTGGTAGCAGAGATCAACCGGATCAGGCATTATCTCAAAATCTATCTTTCATTGGATTTTCGGTTGCTTGTATGTAATGAATATATTTACATAGACGGACATTTTTTTGTAGATGGTAGTAAAATTCCTCTTCTTTTCACTCAGAATTAAATCTTCCAGAACACTCAAATTTCTGTATAAATTCATGTCATCAGACCAGAACACCTGCATCTCTATTGTCCGTTGACCCATTTTTAAATTTCTGATGCATGCATGGAAGGCAGCATCATTCCACTACCTCAAATGTAAACCCACAAAAAACAAGATCTTACTAGTTGGTCTATTCAGTAGGCAGGGAGGAACAGTAGCTACGATCGACCAAACAACGGCAAATACCTTTTTCAAAAATGTACCCAGATAAAATAGTTTGCTGAAATTTCCAGTAGAACAGATTATCTTTGAAGCACAGATTGTTATGAAAATGTATTAAGCAAAAGAAAAAAGATTCGGTCACAGTCATGCAGTACAGTAAGAAACCGGCATTTGTTTGGTTCTCCAAAGTAGTCCTTTAGCGGTGACTTCAATGACACATGCACCCTTCATCAAAGAAAGACAACTACAATCTTCAATAAAATCAAAGAATCTTTCTTCAAAGAAGTCAGCACCAAACTTAAGTAAAAGCAATGGAATCTGATAGATTTTTTTATTTTCCAACGTGACTGGAACACATTTACTGTGCCATGAAAGTTTCCTTTTTGCAGGAACAAAGTTGATGCTTATGAATGCTACCAACAGCGTCTTAAAATGCAAACTAACTTATGCCGACTTGGGACGTACTGGAAACTAAATGTGCTTCATCATTCATTACATGATTGTGCTATTTTTTTCCACTGAATTCAGACCTATATGACCTGTGACAAAATTATTGAATATTTTAAATGTGTGTGTGTGCATATTTTTGATGGAGTTTGATTTGTGGATTGAATGTATGTGATGAGATTCATGGGTGAGTACATGGTGGTTATACTCTATTCATGCTATACATTAGACATGTATATATAAACAATATACATGTATATGTACCAATGTGTGGTTCTCTGAATAAAGTAAAATATTATATATGCCTTCTCTGTTTTCACTACAGGTGTATTTCTCATTTAATATGCATCGATTTAAGATGGTAACTGTGCCAATGAATCACTTATTTTTACACCCACATTTATTACTTAACCCCCACCCCACCCCACCCCAAAAAATAAGAGCAAATTTTTTGGGGTACATGCACCATTTTCTTCCACTAACTGACCTGGTTGCTTATTACATGGTTCGGTCTATAACATGGGTTCAGTTGTTCCTAACTACCATGTTATAGCAGGGTCACGCTGTGCTTCCTATAGGCCCATTCAAAAGCATCATTCCCACACTGTAGCAAGAGGTGAGGTGCAGCAGGAAAAGAAGGGTCACTGATTACAAATCTTACTTTCAACAACAGGATATTAGTGTTACATTTGTCTTTCAAACTTATCCAGATGATGACAATTCATCATCAGTTATGGCAGACAATACTAAAAAAGTAAATTGTTATATAACTTACTATTAAAAAAGTGGCAAAACAGAATTTAACAAACTTGATACAAAATGTCTTGGGATAAATGCCAATCAAATTTAGATGGATGATGCTGATGGCGCCATCAGATATGGATGAAGATGTAAGAAGTCGAGAAACCTTAAAAATAGTTGTTTTCATGACAGTGCAGTCAACAGAATTAGAAGACATTTCTAGAGAAAGCTGATTTTTATTCCCTTCTCCAATTAGTAATGGATGACCAGAATCGGAAAACAAAAAGAAATCCCAGTCTGACTCATTAGACACAGCCAACATATGGACTGCCATCCACTTTTCATTGGATGACAAACACGGTATATGTGTGATATATTGCTTGTCAAAATTTGCCTTTGTTTTCATCTTTCAACATTTTTGGGAACTTTCACCAGCCATCACATTTCCTCTAAGTCCACTATTGGGGTTAGTCCCATTCCCCCCTCCCCCATATCAGTGACTTAAGGATGAGAGTAACCCTATATTGATGTCTCCATCTCAGTAGATACCAGAGGGACAGTCTGTCTCACCTCATGAGTAGGCTCAGAATGATGATGGCAGACTCATATGAGTTCTCAGAGGAACTTGTGGCAGTGGTCCCCCTCCTTCTATTGGGGGCCTCAGCTCGTTCCCATCTGTCCTGCAGGTTTTAGAGGAGGAGGAAGTTTGTCTATCCATTCTTTTACCCCAAGTTGTGTTCTAAGTTTTCCGGCAATAAGGACAGGAAGATTCTCCCCATACTACTGGAGAGACCCTCTGGGACAGTATCTCATCCAGATCTGATGCTGCTTCTGCACTCAGCAATGGTTCAAGAGCTTACACAGACATTTTCCCAGGGGCAAGAGTTAACCAGGCAGTAAAAGGGGTGTTCTGTCCCCCTTTCCATTCCCTCTGCTGGTTCCAGCTATCAGGTCCATTTGCCAGCTTGGCTCCTTAAGCCCCCCCCCCCTTGATTCTGAGGCATCACAGGTGGGGATATCGGCTGGGTATGGGCTTGACTCCCAGCTGAAACCTTGTAGGCCCTGAAGCTTAAGGCTGATACTCTCATGACAGTTGCTTCTCATATCAATCCCTTTCAGCAGACTACTTCAGTCTCTTGAAGGAGAAATCATGGTGTGTCTCCAGTGGTGCTTCAGTGTTTGCTGTAGTCTGTGGTGAAGACATTGTGCAGTGTGCTGCTCATGTTGAAGGTGCCCTCTATGGAGCATTTTCACTTCTGTAGGGATGTCGTCATGGAGACAAATGATAGGCTTTGCAGCCCACTTGAAGCTATTAGGGATTCCCATCCTCCAGTATTTTGATGACTTGCTGATGCCTCAGCAAAACTTTTCTAAAGGACATGTCACTCTGTTGGTCCCCTCTCAGACTTAGAACTTCATATATGTGTGGATGAATTTCCTTACCAGCCTGGGAGGGATTTGTGCTTTTCCAGATGAGATTGACTATGTCCTGCCCTACTGTTAAGGTATATTTAATATGCATTGTTTGTTAGGTTGGTTTTTTTTTTTCATTACATGCAATGGGTTGTGTAAAATTCTGTTTTGTAGCTGACCTTGTCCAAAATCAAGTTCATTGTCTACCTGACCAAAATCATTGATTTTTTATAAATTCTGCAAACAACTAATACATGGCTAATATTTTCCCTATGAATGTGCATTTAATATTAGGATTATTGTCAATAGAAGTAAACAGATTATCTTGGTCTGAGTCAGTGACGTTGTGTTTACCATGTTCTTTTATAATTTTAGTAACAGAATTTTCTAGAATGGAAGTTTCATTTATAGGTTTTTGGTTGTTTTAGAAAATGCTAATTGTGACCCAGGTCAAGCAGAGGGCTTTATAATCTATTGGGAGAATTATTTATTCATGCTATAAGATCTTGAGGCAGAATCTGTTGTTCAGCATTTGATTTGGGCTGAAATTGTTTAATTCTGATTATTCATCTCAGGAATATATTACTGTGATTCAACAAAAGACTTTTGCACATCATTACAATTCATGCCATTGTTACATTAGTACATTAGAGGCAGCAGACCGTTCTGGTGGCTTAGTGGTTATAGAGCGTCCGCCTCAGATGCGGGAGGTCGTGGATTCGAACCCCAGCAGAGTCATACCAGAGACTTATAAAAATGGAACCAACAGCTGCCTCACTTGACGCTCAGCATTAAGAGGTTAGTGTTAGGAATGGTCGGCTTGGTGTCAGGATAATGGTGACTGGGGGGGACGTCATGCTACATGTTTGCAGCATGATGCCCCAGTGCTAGACATCACTATAAACTGCCTCACTGCAGACATCATAGTGATATGATTGTTAAAGCTACATTAAAAATCCAAATCACTCACACACACACACAAACACATACTGTAGGCCACTACAGGCAAATCAACACTTTCAGCATGGAAATTATTTGAAATACCACTAAATTTTATTCAGAACTTTATTCATTAGGATTTGTGTTAGAAATTCTAGGATTATTTGGGATTTAATTTGCAATGTTTTACGTTATTTTTACAGCTTCACTTTGGATTCAAGGGATAAATTTTTTTTGGAATTTTACAAAGCTTGTTGCTTCTCACTCATTTTTAATACTTATTTTTAGACCATAGAATCATAATAAACTAATGATTTTGCTGGTCAGGGCCTCGTCGGTTTGCCTTTGCCTTTAGGATTTGGTTCCCCCTAGGTGAATCTGCACCCTCTATGAGCTCAGACCCCAATAGCTAATAGCGACTGGTTTCTGACTGGAGTCCCAATTCACACCCCCAAATTCCATTCCTTTCTGTACACTGATATATCAGGTTTGGGATAGTGTGCTCACCTGGAGCCAGAGTGGTAGTTCTTGAGGGATTTTGGTTCAGAAAGTAGCATCCAGTCATTTAAACTACTTGGAAATGCAGGCAGTGAGTCATTCTTATCAGGCATTATTGCATTATGGTCTTCTCAGACAACACATCTATTGCGGTATACCTCAAGCATATGAAAGGTTCACATAAATCCATCTGTTTGTATGGAAATCTGGAACCTCCTTCAATGGGTAGCCTCATCTGAGCTCACTCTTCAAGTCTGATATATTCCAGGCAAAAGGAATATCCTTAC
Organism: Megalonaias nervosa; assembly: GCA_016617855.1. Taxonomy (NCBI): domain Eukaryota; kingdom Metazoa; phylum Mollusca; class Bivalvia; order Unionida; family Unionidae; genus Megalonaias; species Megalonaias nervosa. Next base: position 71,717 of record JAECUM010001286.1, read on the forward strand.
ATACAGTCTCAGAGGGTCATGTTGTCCTCACAGAATGGACTCTGTACCAGTCCATAGCAGAGTCACTTTTCCAAAAGTAGGGGAGACCCTAGGTGGATTTGTTTGCTAGAAGACTGAACAACAAACTCCTCTTTTAGGTCCTTTGGTACCATATCAGAGAGCCTGGGTGGCGGACACCTTTATTCTGTACTCCCTTTCTTGGCTCATCTCACGTCATCAATCTGCCAGGACCAGTTTTCAAGCTACGGGTAGATTGCCAACTGTACTGTTTAGTCAAGGAGGCAGTTTACTTTCAGGTGCACAATGCAGAGTGAAAAGTATGCTGTGATTGGTGCTGTAAGAAATGTGTTGATCATAGTTGTCCCCTTTAGATTGCATTTGCTGATTTTCTTCTCTTCCTTTTCAGAGAATGTTTGGTGTCCACTATTAAAAGCTGTTGAGCATCCCTTTCCAAAACACAGAAGTTCTCGATGTTCCATCATTAGGTCAAACCCACATCTTTCTGATCTTACCAGGTATTTTCAGTGTCAGAGACCGGTATCTCTCTCATTAATGCTTAGACAGACTCTTTTAGATGCTCTTTGAGCATGGTCAAAATCCCCTTTTGATCCTTTGAGTGAAACTTTGTTTTAGAACCTTGTACATAAGACTGTTTTCCTGTTGTCCTTTGCATCAGCAAGGAACAGGAGCATGTTTCATGCCTTGTCAGTAGAGAAGGGTCATTTATGTTAAACGGTAATTACGATTCAAGTTCTCTTTTTTGATAACCAGGGATTCCAGATAAAATCTGCTACATTCCTTAGCTCCACTTCTTATTAAGATCCCCAGCCTCAGTTGTATCTGTGCTGGGGATAATCAAGAAATGCTCTTTTTGCCAAGTTAGGGCCTTAAGGCTTTTTTTTTAGGTTTCTTCTAATGGGAGAATAAAGGGTTAGACTTATCTATGGATACACCTTAAGGGTTTCTGTGATATATCATTGGCCACTGTTTCCAGGTGGATTGATGACAATATCAAGAGAACTTGTCAGTCCCTCACTGAGAGGGACCTTTCCTTCATGAGAATTAAAGCTAGGGTTATTGGGCCTATTTGAATTGCCCCTTTTTGAAGGATGCTATGAGAGCAACATTCAAACTACCTTCTCCTTTTACCTTCATTCTAGATGTAGCAGAGAAAATGCAGTTTTAAATGGGCCCTATAGTGATGGCATACCATGTGGCCCAACCTTGTGCCAGCTAAAAGAAGAGAACACTTTTATTCTAAGGACAAGTACAATATTTTTCTATACCAGATTTGTTGAGATCATCAGTGTCCCTCCAGACTGGTAAATTCAGCTATGCAATAGTAGCAGGTAATGCTGCTATTAAATATTGACTGGTGGTGGTGGGAGGTATCTAATTTTAGTTATCTAATGCTTGACTGCTACTGTTACAGAGATTTCCTCCAGTGTCTCTCTGATGTTCTGTATTCATGATCCAAGTCAAAAGAGATGGTATTCCATATGTTGGCTGTGACTATGGAGTCAGATTGGGATCTTGCTCTTCTAAATTCTGTCTGTCCAATACTAATTGGAAGAGGGAATAATTTGCTTGGACTGGTGACTAGAATACTGGAAATAGAAAGCAATGCAGTAGTGTCCAGAAGTGACATAATCTGACTAAGCCCAAACATATGGGACAGAGAATTTCCCTAAGCATTTTCTAAACAGATGTTTTTAAAATGCTTACGTGAATAAAAAATATATACAGAACATAACATTAATAATTTGATAAGCAGCTATTCTCTTTTTGCCTGCCTTCACCTTTTTGCTGTTTTGTGCTGGTGGCACCTCCATATGGGCCTAAAGGTGAAAAACCTGATTACATTGCTGGTAGCAGGTAACTAACTTCATAATAAAATTTGTTTTACTCCTAACCCAGCATTTTGGGAGACTTGTACAAAAACCAGATGTAGAGCAAGTATTTTGCAAGGGAAATATATATGTAACATGTATACGTATGTACTTGCTTATAAGTTGAGTCACACTGCAAACAATAAAGATCATGATCCGCTGTAGCATAGTGCACCTGCAGATCAGGGTCATTGCTGTTCTACTGATTACTCTTAACAAATTGCACAGACTCAGATCTGCAATTGCAGATGTGGGTCTGTGGAGTTTGCAGTTGGGCTCGTAAGTTTGTATATATGGTACTCAAGTACAAGTCTGGTCAGACTATAAACACAGACCCTGATCTGTCATTTTATTATGTGATGGCAGACTAGGGTCTGTGTTGTTTGTTCTACTGGTCTAAGTGATGTACTCTAACAAACTGCATAGATTCAGATCTGCTGGCACATTATGTGATGGCACATATGGGTTTGTGCAGTTTGCAGTTGGATCTGACTTAAAGGGGGTGGGGTGAGGGTGTGGGTATCTGTGTGTGTGTGGGTGTGTGTCTGTGTCTGTGTGTGTGCACACATGTATGTGTGCATGAATGAATTAGAAATTAATGATAGTTCAGTACAATAATGGATATATGATTTGAATTTAAAGTAAACTTTTAAAACTGTAAAAATGAAGAAATAAACAGTTGCAGGGAAGATGAACACTTCCAAGTAAATATAACCGCTCCAGTGGCCTAGTGGTTAGAGCATCCGCCTCGGATGCGGGAGGTCGTGGGTTCGATCCCCGGTCGAGTCATACCAAAGACTTACAAAAATGGTATTAACAGCTGCCTCGCTTGGCACTCAGCATTAAGAGGTTAGTGTTAGGACTGGTCGGCCTGATGTCAGGATAATGTGACTGGGTGGGACATCATGCTACATGTCTGCGGCATGATGCCCCAGTGCTAGACATCACTATAAACTGCCACACTGCAAACATCGTAGCGATATGACTGAAAAATTGTTAAAGCTACGTTAAAAATCATAATCACATCACATCACATCACATCCATGTAAATATAAACACAGAGTAAAAGATAAAAGGTAAAGATGTTGAAATTCTTAAAGTGTTTAGTAAATAAAATATAAAAGTAACAAAAAAGGCTTGAATTTTGTATAATGAAGTTTAATGACATCACAAAATTTAAATATTCCTTGTGTATTTAATCATTTTTGCAGCAGATTACAAAATTAGCCATTCCTTGACAATTTGGAAGAAATTTTTCAAACCCTTGTTAACAACATTTTCTCAAAAAGTCCAGGATTTGCCTAATGGAGCATCAACTTGAAGTTTCTTTACTGTCCATGTCCAACAACATGCAGCCTGGACTCCACTCTGCTGTCTTTTACATTGTCATTGGTGGAGAAGTTAGTAATATTTTTGGTAGTCTAATGGACAGCCAAAAGGGATACTATGGTATCCTTCAACATTTTTAATTTTTGCAAAATAAGTCAAGAAATAAACAGTATACCTTAAATTGTAAATCAGATGAAAATAAAGTGATAAGCCTGGATTACAAGGCTTGTGATGGGTACAGTTTGATCTGTTGAAGATCTTTTCATATCATACATTTTTTCTTCAAAAATTCTTCAACTTTCAAGGAAAGTCTTTAAAAGGATTATAGCATTTTAAATGAAGTATAAAATAAAATCGGAACACGTTTGGCCAAACATGATAGCCATATTTGTTTCATTGAAGAAAAGTGTTAACCTACTTCAGCATTCTATAGCTACCAATGCTCTGCAACCAGCTGAAATGAATGGTACATGACAGAGTTTGACTTGATTGTGCATGCATATACAGTAAAACCCATATTGAGAGACCACTGCAATGAAACACCACCTGTCTTGAAAGACCACATTCTGCATACAGATTTATTCATTATATAGAGTTATGACCTGTCATGAGAGACCACCTGTCTTGAGAGACCATCAAGTTTTAGCAGAAAAGTTGGTCTTTCAAGAGAGGTTCTACTGTACTTCAGTAACAAAGGCAACATTAGAGTAAGTATAGTATGACTAAAGCAATTACCTGTAGACTTAAATCTGAGCAACAGTATCAGTGTGGGCTGCCAAATATGAGAGATATTGTAAATTTGGCATCTAATTCCAGGGTCAACTGCCAGGTGAACATATTTCACAGCACTGTTTACTCGTATGGTAAGACTTCAACCCATCCATGTCATAAATATCAGGGTATATGCCTTACATTGTAGAACTACAGTTTAAAATTACTGCTGTTTTTTAAAATAACAATTTGTCCACCCCTGATAATGCGCCAGCAGATAAAGGTCTGTCTTGTTTGTTTTATTGATTATTCATATCACTCTTACTTGCCAGCACAGGGGCCCCGAGTGGCCGAGTGGTCTAATGCACTCACTGTTACAGATCACTGCCATCTCAGCTCTGTCTGCGTTGGTTCGAGTCTCGGGCTTAACCAATGTGGGTACGTGAGAAAGCTTGCCAGTAGCTTCTCATGGGTCGGTGGTTCTTTCCAGGGCTTTCCTGGGTTCTTCCTCCACCATTTATACTGGCAGCCATGTATAGCCTATCTTGTGCTGAAAAATGGCATTAAAACCATTAACAACAACAACTTGCCAGCACATCATGATCTACTTGAGGTTAACCCATCATGAGCTACCAAAGTCTAGTATGCGTGTTCAATAAAATATCAGCACAATACAGCCTTGTCTTCACAGTTTTGTTCTATATGAAGGATGCCAGTCTCCAATGATGGATGTCAATGTTACGAAGCTTGCTTGGGGAGTTTTTATCCAATAATTTTGCCAGATAGAAAAAACATGCTCGTTAATATAAAAATACTTGAATTCAAAATGTGGAGTCTTCATTTGGAAATAGGTGACTGCTGGGCATCTTTAACTGCTTTATTTGTCCTTTCATTATCCTTAATAGCATTGTGTCAAAGCAGTCAACTGTATGGAATGTGCAAGTAAATCATGTTTCTTTAAGATCCAGGCTATTATAAGGTTACCAAATTTGTGATTTTGCAAGACTGTCATTGTGGAAAGGAATCAATAAAGAAGAAAGAACGGTTTTTAGAGGTTTCAGTGTAGTAAAAAGATGTGAGAATGGTGCTAAGTTCAGTGGTAAAAATGGAGGTTTTAACTAACCAGTACGAGCTGGTGCCATATGCTGCTGCAACAGCATCTCCAAACTTGTCTCCATCTTTCAAACTGTCTGTATGTAAGGACTTGTGACCACAGTAAGAGGATCTGATTTCATTGAAGAGGGGATTTGTTGAGGACTTTTAGAATATGCAGGTATAAAATATTGGCTCCAGGGGAGGGGGGGAGTTCATAACCAAGATGGTTCTTTTTGGAACATAGAATTTTTCATTATTATTCAACAGAAGGCATACCAGAATGGCTTTAATGCAGATGAGGAACATCTTCATACAATGTTTTAAGTATAGATCCAGTTACATGACTGGGCATGAGATTTTCTTTGCACCTACCCCCTTCCCTTTTAATGTGTTGTAAATAGAGTCAGCAGCAGTTAACATGTTCAAGGATTTTCTTGAAAAGTAGGTTGTGTTTAGATTACTCAGCAATGTAGAATGTGATCAGCTGGTTGTGAAGATTAACTGTTGGAGGGATGAATAACCTCTTAATATAACATGAAGCAAGACCCCAAATTTAAATAGTCAGCTGTTTTTTTATATTCACTGCCAAGTGACTAACACGTGCTAGCCAAGTTCAGGGCCCTGTTCAGCAGTATAAAATTCTGTGAAAAGGTCATTTAATATTATTTATAATATATACGTGTATTAGAAAATTGTTTTTTTTTTCTTCAGTTAGTTTGAATTTTTGGGAAAAACTGAAACTATCTCAGATTTGGATAGAATGTGTAAATGATAGAACATCAGATTATTCAATCTATCTCGTCTCACCACTGAACTCAAAATAGGAATTTAATATACTGGGTAATTTACTCTCTGGATTGAAGTTATTTGGTTTCTTTTTCAAATAGTCGTAGACCAAAGGAGTCAGTGTAATGGTCTTGTGACTGTCATTCATCGCAATCAGCAGTTGTTTGTTATTGCTACCACCAACATTACATTCGAAAAGTAATGAAACTTCATGCGAAGTTTCACTTGAGGTCTAAATGTAGATTGTCTTAAATAAAAATGATGACCATCAGTCATTCAGTATGGTTGTCATGGTGATCATCTTTTGAAAATTTTGTTATTGTGACTGCTTCAGAATGAATGGTTATGTTTGGATGGGATTATCACTAAAAGATTTCTAATGACCTGTAAATTATCCATAATCCAAATAATGTTGTTGAAATCCATTATGACTTTCATGGTGGTCACCCCATAAATCGACCAGCCTTATCAGTAAAGATGCCAACAGGTACCTGAGTACCCTTCCCATTAATAATAACCTTGGTAATAAAATGAACAACCGGGTACCTGCTTTAAAAGAAAGTATTCCAAGTTCCGATCGAGAGACAGAATAACGATTATAATTAAGGCTCATGTCATGTGCGCATTTATTCATCATGATGGGCTCGTATGACTGCTTACAATTTACTTGTTATATATGTACTATATAATAATACAAGGGAGGACACTTCTCTCCTTTCTCGTGCAACCTATTTAAGAATCAACACTGATATTTAAAGCTAGACCGTCCTAACTTTGTGCCTGTTCATAGTTCGTGCGTCATTTTTCTTGCGACTTAAATGTGCTTGTATTGAGATCTTGATGACATTAACTAGGTCAATACCTTTTGTCGACAGCAGCAGTAGGTACAGATTAAGAAATATTTGATGAAATAAAATTTAAATACATGTTACAATTCAAATAAAAGAAACCACAGTATAAATATCGGGTTTAACTAATGCCATTTTTGCCTAAAGTTTGTGACCCTGGTGCGAGTATTAGCTATTCTAGTCGGCGCCACTGTTCACCTTGTTTGTTTACTGGACTCTTTTTTTTTATTAGTGGAAACCCAAGACAGATATTTTTGTCACGGCAAAGGCAACACAAAATCTTGGTTACCTTTACATGCACTTCTTAGGAAAGAATGAATGAAATGGGACAACTATACAGAATGAAATTTTTCACTGAAATATTTAAATATAATGGATAACACTGAAAAAAAAAATCTAATAATCTAAATTGACCAAGTGTGTAAATATGGTAATTTTTGCATTAATTTTACTTGAAACAGTTCCAAGAAAAACAGATGGTATTCTTGAATGTAAAACCGCTTGTCATAGATTCATTCTATTTTGATACTTCATATGTAGTGGACCAGTCTGAATTGAGAATAAATTGCACCAAATATCATTTAAAAAAAGGGGCTGTATCGATGTGACTGTTGGATGTATTATGACTGAAAAATGTTGAGAGGGAGTTTGTTAAACTTAAAACGTGTTGCACCGGACTGTTGTTAAGGAATACAACAACAGTCATCATTTGTGGACTTTACTACTATTTGCGAAAGTTACTGTAGACATGTAGACTAGTTAAGTGAGTGTTATGCATAAATAATTTATCCATTTCTTTTGTGTCTATATTCTTGTATTAACTATGAATCCATATGGATTTAGCCATGCAGATCGAAGTAAGTAGCAAAAATAAATGTACATTAAATAAAATAAATATGTATGTTTTTATACAGTTTTCTGTAATTATGGCATGTAATATATAAACTGCCCTTTTCATGCTCAGATTACGCTTTTTGCCACTTATATTAATAATAAATTATGCTTATACAACTCGTGGGGGTTGGCATGTGTGATTACCTACAACAAAGCAGTTCAGGTTTACATTTAATACAATTTTCCTTTGATCAGGTACCCAGGCAACCAATTGTTAGGATTGACAGGTATCCGGTAGAAATTTTCAAAAATTTTGACATTTCTACTTGTCATTCATATTGAGATGGGATCTTTACTAAACAACTGTTTTAGACATTTCCCAAACCAAAATGCATGCTTACCACAAGCATGCAGCAAGCTAATGACAAGCTAGCTGAGGTTGCACAAGCTAGTAAGGGTGCCCGCACAAGCTTGTGCAAGAAATTTTTCCAAGCCTGCAAGCTTGCAAAATTGAAAAAAATTGATGTAAGCTTGCACAGGCTTGCAATAATTAGTCATGAAAGTTGAAAGTTTGCAGTTCTGCATGAGATCAGTACATCCTGAAATGTTGAAGAATATATGTTGTGACTAGATCATGCTCAATATCAGAAACTACACTGTCAAATTAAAAGATGTTAATGCATCTGATAATTGACTTGAGTTAAATAATATATATTTTCAGTATTGCAAAATGCTAAGAACTTGAATTACTTGTACTTAGCTGATACATAAATAAAATATATTATTCCAACATTTATCTATGTTTAAATTAAATTACCTATGAACATTATTAATATATTTCAAACTAAACTGAATTATTTCTTGACCAAGGCAAAATATGAAATGTTACTTTTTCTACAAATGTCTTTTTTTAAAATTTTAAATTTTTACAAATATTATACATGTTAAAGAAACAACTGAGTTTTTTTGCATAAAGGAAATTCTTTAAGTGGTTGTACACTCAATTAGCTATGCAGTCATTTTGTCAGGGAATGGAAGACTGGATAAAGAATTCCATTTAGTAAAATCCTGTTAAATAGATAGTAATTGCTGATTGCAAAGTTATTTACAGACTAACTTAATATAGCAAGATATTTGATGTCAAGTACTTGTAAATGCTATTTACCGACAATGTATGCACCATCAAATATAGTCTCTTTAAATCTTGCAATATTAACTTCTGGCGTTAAGTTTTTGAAAGAATTGTCATATATTTGTTTCAATGACAATCTGGTGCCAGGAGAAAAAAAATAATAATTGTCAGTTATTTACTTACTAAATAAAATTTTTAAAATATATACAATTTTTGTTTTTCTTTGAGAGAGAGAGAGAGAGAGATACATTCCCATTCTGCCAACATTCTTTAAAGAATTAAGCTTCGTGAATTTTGCTTGTTTAAAAAGAAATCAAATAAAAGCATGCAAGATGATATGTGGTTTTCCATGACAGAGACCTAATATGGTATCGACACATTAAAGGCAGTTACTTCCCCCTTTTTACAGTCAGGAGACTGGTTTACAAACTCCAAATATACACACTATATATTTGAGTCACAAGAACACAAAACAACCATTGTAGCCTTGCGTTCAAAATTAGGTGCAGTTTTCAAGGTTGAACTGCCAGTATTTAGCTCGTTAATTCAGGAAATTTCATTGCCTGCAGAACAGTATATGCACAGTAATTGATTCTGTAACCCGAGAGATAATTTGAAATATGGAGTTTTCATGTTGATGAGTAAACTCAAGAGTGTGTTGTATTTTGCCAGTTTTTGGGACTGTAGATTGGCAGTAGCGTTCTGTTTTGCTTTTACAATGCAGTACGGAAGATGGACCTCACACCTTACAAAACAATAGTAAGTAGTTCAGATAGATGGAAATGATGCTAGTGATGTTCATAGCCTGGATGAAGTCAAAGACGATTATGAAAGTCTTCTTTACACTCCTTTTCATCAATGTACAGGCAATGTAATAGTGTCTAGAGTACATCCTCGTATCAATGCACAAGTGAGCCAAATTATTGAATTACTTATTGATCTGACTGTGAACAGCTTAATTCGAGTTATATCCACCATATGTACTTACTTATAAGTCAAGTCAAACTGCGAACAACAAAGATCCAGATCTGCCATAGCATAATGTACTTGCAAATCAGGGTCTGTTTTTTCTACATGTACTGATTACTCCTTGCAAACTGCACAGATTCAGATTTGCCGCTGCATTGTGTGATGGCAGATCTGGGTCTGTACTGTTTGCATTTGAACTTTTAACTTGTAAGCAAGTATATATATATATATATATATATATATATATATATATATATATATATAAAATTGCTTATAAGTTAAACGTTCAAATGCAAACAGCATATATGGTACCAGTATTATTATTTTAATTGTCAAAAACCATACTATGATCTTGGAAGAAAAACAGAATGCAGCACTAAATTTGTTTCATGAATATCCAGAATGTGCATAGTCTGCTGAAACATTAGACAAGTAACTGGTACAACCTAACAAAATTTCATCAGATGTTATTCCACTAAAACTTCCCCAAAGTCTCACAGTTGCATGATTTAGTTTCCAGACCTTGTGAAAATGTAAATAGTGAAGTCTGTATTCTTGTACTAGCACAGATCTGAATTCAAATGTAAGTATATCTATCAATGTAAATAATGAAGTCTGTATTAGTTATTAGCACTGATTTGACTACAAATGTAATTGTGGCTGTAAATGTTTAAAGTGAATCCACAAAGTCAATACCCAATATTGCTTCACTAGATATGATGAAGAAAGGGTTTTGCATGGCAAGTCTCAATATTAGACACATCTTGCCAAAACTTGATGAGCTAAAACTGATACTAAATCAGAATAGAACAGTTCTTGTGTTAGGCCTTTGTGCTTGGTATAGATACATAAATTAATGAGCTTGTTATATGGGATATGAAATTGAAAGAAAAAACAGAACAGAAACTGTTGATAAAGAAAAAGGGGGTTTAATTACATAGTACAAGCAATCAGTTTTCCAATGAATGAAGAAAAGACCTTAAGATCAGTAGCTTGAAATGATATGGATACAAATTAGTCTTGCTTCATCAATGCCAGTACTAGTATTGTTATGTCTGACATTACAACTTGGATCAAAATACTGGGTGTAGATTTATACCAAGTTGAATTATTGTTGGTGCTCACTGAATACCATGTTTATTGATTCCCTAAATAACAAGGCAGTATTGCTCAGAACGAAGTAAAAATTATCAGTGTACAGAAATCCAGATCTAGAGCTGTATATCTTCAGTAATCAAATTGAAGATGTTGACTCCAAAAAACTACTGGGATTACATGTTGGGAAGAATCTAGACCAGAGTAAACTAGACTGGAGTAAACAAGTGAAACACATTTGTTCTATAGTAAACTCGAGAATTTACATTTTACAGAGGTCAGAATGCTACCTCCCACTCAACTATCAAAAATTATTTTACAATTCACACTACTGCTGCATATTTTGGGGAAATATAACTGATAGTGATATTGAAACAATCCACAAACTTCGAAAAAGGGCAGCAAGAATTATTCTAAATTTACCATTCAGTAAACAATCCAGAATTCTATTCTCGAAAATGGAAATGGCTGAAATATGAATACAGATTAGCCTTCCAAAAGTCCATGTTAATGTTCAAAGTAAAGAATGAACTTTATCCACAATATTTGCATAGTATGTCTCATTTTAAGTCAAAATAATGGTACCAAGGACCTAAATTGAGATCAGTTACAAATGATCACTGCAAAACAGTTTCCAAAAAAGAAATATTTTTAAAAAGTCATTTTCTTATTTTAGTATGATTCTGTGGAATGAATTCCTCAAAGCAATTCTCAGGGGAGAATAGTATATTATAACTGAGTTACCCTCATTAAATAAATTTTTTTTTTATCGTTATTATATTTTCATTAGCTACATTAAATAGAAGGCAAGTTAATTATTTGGCAATATTTTCCAGTTTCATAGATTCCAAATTATAATTTCATGGTAGTAGATGGTTCCACTGCTTTTGATATATAAATTCTTAAAAGAGATTGGTACCAGTACTAATACATATTCTTCCATTCAAAACACAAGTCTAAAATAGTCTTGGTTTTCAAAGATTTCAGACAGTACATTGTGTTAAAAAGGTTCATCTCACCTTTTAAGATCCATTGGTTATTTACCAGGAGAGCTTATAGGATGATCCATTTTCCATCATCTCTCGATTCATTGGCACAAGTTTTATATCACTACTCGTCCTAAAATACTTGGAGGATTGCCATGAAACTTTACATAAACATGTCCCATGCTTTTAATTCTCCTAAATAAAAATTGTCCAGCTCAACATCCAATGCATCCTTCTTGAAAATCTTGCTATTGCTGATCCTGAATGGAAAGTCATTTTAACATCACATTTTCATCAGAAGGCTTCTCAGGATGTCTACTTTTTCTTAATTAAAATGGTGCCAATCTGACATCCAATATGTCCACCACATAAGCTAATCTGAAAATCTTATTGCTGAAGAATATCAGAGAAGCAACTAAGCAATTAAAGGGAAGAAATGACCCTGAATTCTGGGGAAAAAATTTTGTCCATTAGTGCATCAGTCCCCTTTTATTAGACTGATGTTGTATTGCTGTGTGTTGTTATTACAGTTCAGAGTTTATGCTGATGTTGGAATAGGTTGGTTGACATTGCATTCAGTTTGAAGATAGTTGCCTGAAGTACTCTCTCTCTCACTCTCTCTCTCTCTCTCTCTCTCTCTCTCTCTCTCTCTCTCTCTCTCTCTCTCTCTCTCTCTCTCTCTCTCTCTCTCTCTCTCTCTCTCTCTTACATGTTCTAAAAAGAAATCTGTTTCAATGACAAAAGTACAAATTATATATATATATATATATATATATATATTTATATTTATATATATATTTATATATATATATAATGGACACGAGACACATCATTCATTTATCAACACAAGATTTGGAGAAATTATATCTGAAAGTTTCAATTAACTACTCAGTCAGAGTCTATCACTGATTAGCTTCTAGGTCAGCCAATTAAGAAAAAAAGAAAGGGATATGTTGCCAATCAAAAGAGCTTTAACTCAGTCTCATATTTTTCAGCACGCTTGAGAAATTGAAATGTTCTACTTGAACATGCTGATTGTGAAAAGAGGAAAAGCTAATTAGACAGCAACTGCTCAATTTGATATTTTTATGTCTCTTTTAAGCTCTATCTTTGAGAGATACGATTTTTCACATTGTTTTTTTCACAGTGATGCCATAGAAAGTGATAATACGGTCTGATTAAACAGAAATCATGCTTGAGTCAAGTCAGGATTAATAATAATAATAATAATAAAAATAATAATAATAATAATAAATAAATAAATAAATAAACAACTGAGATTTTTACCTAAGATATCAAAAGATGTTCGCAACTTGTTTAGAACAAATAATGGGAGTAGAGTTGGTTGCAGGTTGGGTCTGATTAAATATCACTCAAAGGCTGCGTGTTACCAAGGAGTCAAGGAACTAGAGCATGCTATCACAAAGAAGTCCATTATTTGACTGTATATTAGCTATTTTTGTCCATATAATTACTGGGTGTTTTGTTTACACTGAAACTGTTAGCTGGAAAAGTTTTCAATTGCCATGAACTTCATGGAACAGCACAAATAAAAGACATACTTAATATTTAATACAAAACTTTGATCAGGTAAAATGTTTACTTTCCCAACAAAATTTTCAACTTAGCTCAAACTGCTGTTCAGAGAAATGGGAAGAAGAAAGTAGTTTAAATATGTACAGGACCATCATTGTAAGAATTATTTCCTATATTCTTTGTCACATGCTTAATATACTATTTTGGGTGTTTTTAAATAGTTATATCCATTTTTTATAAGCTGTACTGGTCAAAGACCAGAAGAGCAAATGAGATAATCTGTTGTCCATCATCGGTCAGTTAGCACAAGTTGTTATCACCACATCTCCTAAACTACTTGGATTGCCATGAAACTTTATACACACATTCATCAAATGGTCTAATTGGTCCTATATGGAAATAGTTCTTCTCAGCTGTCAAGTATTTTGTAGTGCAACTAGAAAGTCTAGATTATTTGCTATCATTGTAGAGCTACATCTGTCTGCCTTTCTATAATACCACCCACTTCAGTGTATCTTACATGACCTTGACACTACAGAGCTATGAAGTAGGCTACTACCTCCTGCCGCGTAAACGCTGCACCAGGGGTTAATGAGTTAAAGTAATAAGAAACCTATGAGTCCTGGATTCCAAAGGTCAGAGATCATGGTCATGGTAGGTCTGATGTATGTATGTATGTATGTATGTATATGTGTTTAATGGCACCTTGTCACAATGCAGACTATAAGGTGCCAGTTAAAAGAAAAATTCTAAAAATGTAAATAAAAAAAATGAACTGCACAGAAACTTAACAGGTAACCCATTCCAAATAAATATAAGCATGAAGTACAATAGGACAATATATTAAAGATAAATATGTTAAAATTCTGTTAAAGGTATAGAAAATAAAACGATAAAGTTAAAACAAGAAAAAAAAGTTTTATGCCCATTAAGTATATTGTGTAAAGTGACTGCATTGAGTACAATGAATCATGGGGTAGGTTGCCATTCACAGTACTCGTCATATAAATTCACCTTAATAAAACCTGTTCAAAAAAGAATAAAGAAGGAATAAGCATCAAATCTTGGGAGAAATAAAACTGTTTGAACTTGTGAAAATTTTCAAAAATTTATAAATAGAAAATCAAGATCTGCATTAATTTTTCATATTTATTTTTTGTTTCAGTCATAAAGAAAGCTTTTGAAGTCTATTATTTCTTAATACACAAGCCTTCAAAATTCCCACACAATGCCTTTGACCCCACACACAGGTTGGCAGCGTGGCCTTTAGGTGGGTAGGGTGCAGTATAAAAATTCATTGATTTTTATCATTGCCATTCAATATACAAAATATTTTTTACAAATCATATCATGTCTATAAGAATGAATAAATTCATCTAATCGTCCATCTGCTATCATAGCATGATTGTAATGATGGTAGTTCCAAAGTTACCCACAAAAAAGCATTGCAGAGTTGAATCTGTTTCCAAAGTCAAGCTGTTGTTTTCAAGAGCCACATATATTTGTAGCAGAGACGATATTTGCAACCAGAATTATCCCCTTTTGCTATACAGACATGACTGAGTTTAGAACAGTGCATCAAAACTGCAAAAAAAGTTTTCATTTTATTTTCAGCAGTAAATTTATAGATTTGTGAATACATATAGACTGTACTGTTTTATCATTTTTATAAAACATTTATAATTTAAATATTAAAGGACTATTCGGTGGCATAGAAGTGCAGCCTTGACTTTGGAAATATAATTTCCTTTTTCCCCTTATCTTACTACAATGATAGAATTTGAAAGTCATGTGGTTTGTACAAAACATTTAGTATGGGAAGATGCTTCAGATATCTATAACAGAGATCAAAGCATCAATTTTGCGTATTAGGATTCTGTTAAATTTTACAAAATGTATTCTAGATTGAGCCAGTTTTACATTAAATTTGATGTGTCATAGTCTGTGAACTAGTAGTCTCAATTTTAACTAATGAGGTTGGAGCTAACCTAGAATTCAGGCAATCAGATTGCTTAGATATTGGGAATCAGGCTTGCTGTATATACATAGATGTTAGTGATTCATTTTGTTGTCTGTTTACTGTCTTCAAGATTCTTTGAAACTATTAGGCAGTCTGTAACCTTTGCATTTTGCTACTGAGAACTGATGGACAGATAATATTAAGTGCAATTATATATTTCAGTATTTTAATTTTTTAAAATTCTTTCTCAGACTTATAGACAAAATGTTTTGGTAATAACAAGGAAAAGAAATATCAACCAAAGAGCTCTAGAATGTTGATAGATGTATATCAGTATGGCAAACACCTGACCTGCATCATCATCAAAGAACAGCTGACCTTATTTTCACCTCAGTTCAATCAGGGTCAAGCCAAACTTTTATGTAGGACAATTTCATATTGATATTGATACCTGGTTTGACATAATAACCAGTTTACCTTGTTTTTCCTTGTTCAGAAGGGTCAAGCAGATTTTACCATTTTACATTAGAGACCGACTATTTAATTTTGGGGGTGGAGGTGGGGAGTCTTGGATTTTCTTTCCAACCAGGATATATTTTTTTATTCTTTTATCTCAACAGATTTATAAAAAAAATAAATATGATGGATACAATTAGTTTCTTTTTCTACAAATTGTTGTTTTTTTAATCAGTGTATGTCATAAATATTGTCATATCAATTAAGCTTTGAAGTAATTGTTTTTAAAAGCTCAGCTGGTCAAAGACCAGGAAACCTTATCGGATGGTCTGTTTTCCATGATCCATTGGTCCATTAGCACAAGTTTGTTATTACAACTTCTAAATTACTTTGAGGATTGCCATCAAACTTGACATACACATTCATCCCCTGGTCTAGTTAGTCATAAAAATGAAAATGGTGCAGCTCAGAAATCCAGTCTTGAAAATCTTCTCCTGAAGAGAAAGGTCACAATACCATGGGGTTTCCACAAGAAGGCCACCTAGGATGTCTAGTTGGTTCTAAATGAAAATGATTCCAATCTGACATGCAATATGGCCACAACAGCAGTCACCTTGAAAATCTTTATGTTGCTACTCTGGAATGAATGGCTAGTCCCCAGCCCCATCCCTCCCCTAGAACCACAATTATTAAGGAGCCTTTAAGTATGTTTATTATAATCTTGCCATTAATTATAAGATGATGTGACATTTTAGCATTTTGTTTCTTAATTGGTTCATTTGTTATTTGTATCTCCAGAAGAGACACTCTAAAATACCAAACATGGTCACTGTCTTATTGTTCACTTATACTAATCATCTCAGATAACTGTAGTAGGGCCTATTTGATGTAACTGCACTATGGGGAATTATTCACAAGCAAGAGGGTTTTTCTTTTTCTACATTTAAGAGAACTCTGATACTTCTAGTTCTTCATGCTGACTCCCTGCACTGAACTGAATAGAGATTAAAGTCACTTACACAAACTTAGTGCTTTTGCGACCTGTTTTGTGCTTTTCTTATGTCGTCTATTGCAGCTTTTAATCCGAGTTCCAACAACTTGTCTCATTCACTTTGGTCTTCTTCAGTAACTTCATCAGCTTCACTCACTTCTCCTTCAACCTGTTCTTCATCTTCGCTCTATTCTGAGTCAACAGGAATACTGCATTCAGTTTGTATTTCCACGTTTCTGCTGTTTACCTGCCATCGTATTGGTGTTGTCTGGGTTTCAGTGGAGGTGACTTTGATCGGTTCTAGAGGTCGTTGACTTTCCGGTAGAGGTCCAGATATCGCAGTGGAGTGGTTCATGATCTTTAAATAAGGTCGCTCTTCTCCTCTCTTTGCACTTTCCATTTATATTCTGTCTACGTTCGCCATTATCCCCAGGGTCAGCAATATCATGGTCTGTCCCTTCACTCTTATCCCAGACAGGAAGTAAAGTAATTCTTTTCGTTCCAGCTCTAAGACTCCAGTTATCTGCCCGAGTCTTGCCTAGTGCTCTAATTGTCCGTAGTACTGGAGAAGGAATTATTGCATTGGCTGGCAGCCAGAGCACCATGCCATTGCTGTTAGTTGTTTCCATTGTGATCTGCTTACTATCTCTTCTTCCACGCAATGATGAATGAATGGATTGCTCCATCGACTCCCTGCACTGTGTTTGACCTGGCTTATAAACAATCCTAGCGGACTTCAGAGAGAGCATTCCCTGAAGACCTTTTCTTGAACTAAACATCTGGTCTGATTGTGTTAGGTGCAGACCTTTTATCTAACTCTAATCTACATATCAAAATGCACAAAGTCTAAATTATGTAATCCAAAATGAAGTCATATATCTACTCTCCATACACACTCTTTTCCCACTGATACTGTATCATAGAATTTCCAAAAATATTATATTAAGTAGGAAATTACTTGTAAACTTTATCCTTATGAGCAAATTTATTCAGAATTAAAGTATAACTATCCAACTCTATTTTATGCACTTTATACCAACTAAAAAGGATTCAAATTTCCCTACAACTGGTCACTAATTTTAATGTTTAAGTATGAAGGCAAACTTACTATCATTGATTTTAATTAGCTTTACAAACACATAATCCAACTGTCATACTGACTTCTTTGTTTCAGTTTCTCAGCTAGCACTGTAACTTGACACCGTTGACTTTTGTTGTTGTTGTGGGGCTTAACGCCATTTTTCAGCACACGATAGGCTATACATGGCGGCCAGTATTAATGGTGGAGGAAGAAACTGGGAAATCCCCAGAAAGAACCACCGACCCACGAGAAGCTACTGGCAAGCATTCTCACATATCCACATTCGCCTAATCTTAGACTTGAACCCACGCAGACAGAGGTGAGATGGCAGTGATCCGTAATGGAGAGCGCTTTAGACCACTTGGCCACTTGGGCCCCCCCCCCCTCGTTGACTTTTGAATAGCTGCTGATAAAATGGTATTCACCCAGAATCTCAGCCTCTAAATTTAACAGTGACTAAAGAGCTACTCCTCTATCATAGACATACTATTATTATATTTACAGAGAGAATTTAGAAAACTTATACACAAATATATCTTCTCTTCTAAAACTTATAAAAATACCATAACACCTGAAATAACTAGATTTAGCCATGTAATATAATCTTAGTACATAAAAAACAATGTTTCATTACTTAGGTTTTTCACTTAATTTAGTTTTTCAGTTTCGTTTTTTTGCATAGCATTTTGTTCTTGCAGGAAAAGTGGAGGATTTGAAGAAAGAAAATCTAGAATGTAAATTCTCACCCCATATGATGGAAAAGTTTCATGGAATTTTGCTGTTTTTGTCACTTTTTTCTTGGGTTAAATGGTTGTCTTGGTTTCATCCTGAGAAGCATGTGCAAATTTTTGTAGCACGATATCTTTCTGCCGAAAATACGTCTTGAATTTTTATATCATATCCAAAGCAAGTTTCGAACCACTGTTCTGTACAGTACCCCAGTTCTGTGTTGCAGACTTGTTTATGTTGACCTGCAGACAAAATGTCTGTTATACCATTGAAGCAAAACATCCTGAGTAGTTGTATTGATGCAATTAATATCCTTACATATTTGACACTGTATGCCCTGTACTAACTTGTGTCCAAAATGACCAATTACCATATGTACTAGTCTTGTCCACCAGCAGACTGCACTGACCCAGATCGGCTGTCACATAATGTGCCAGATTTTGGTCTCTGCAGTTTGCTCAGAGTAATTGGTAGAACAATAACATAGACCCTGATCTGCCAGCAGTTGAAATCGACTTAAAAGCAAGTATATACAGTATTTTGTGTCACTTCAGTTACCCCACCTAATGACACATATAGTAGCCTAACTGGAGTTCACAGTGAAAATTATGTTTTGTTAGGTGATTCATGGTGTGATAAAAATGTTAGGTGATTCATGGTGTGATAAAAATGTTGTAAACATTCAAATTTAACTGGAAAAAGGTGTTTGCGGGTTGGTTGTTTTGGTGGAGGGACATCGACTGCCTATTGAATTAGGTTTGAACCATGTAGATCAGGCATCAGCAGCTTCCTCCAGGGTGCATGTGGGAGAAGTTTTTTTTAAAGCCACACACTGTCATATAAATTAATGGATATAACCAGCTCATGGGGCAGATCCAGCCTGTGGGCCGCATTTTGCCCACCCGTGATGTAGATGCTTGTAATAGTTTTAAAATGGATTACAGGTATATAAAATGCCTCTAGTGCATCATTTGTTTTGCCCTTGTAGCATTGTTCCATATTTTAAAGATAACAGTCTGTACAGCTTCAGTGTTTTTTATTGTGATCTATATAAGAGGACAACACCTCCCTACCTTCCTCACCCCCTCCCACCTCCAAAAGAAAGATAATGGTTTATTATATTCTCAAGAAAGAAGGTTTTTTGTATTTGAATGGAAGATTGTTAAGATGCGCATAGTTGTTGGAGTTTAGTTCATGCTTATACAATGTATCCTTAAGGATGCAAGATTGAGAGTTAACAATCCTCGTGGTGTCTGAACCTTGAGTCAAGTTGAATAAAAAGCAAACTTTGATATAAAAACTGTGGGACAAATTAAAACTTTTGATGACTCAAAAACACAAATGAGGGGAAAGGAAAACACTGATATGTCTTGTTCACATGATAAACAAAATGTGTTCAAAAACATTGATGTTGATCGCAAGTTTGTTTTTAGATATGCAAGTTGTTTACCAAAAATGACCAATGGGCAATACATTTTACACATATAGATAGACATTTTCATTGAGGAGCTCCAGGTGGCCAAGTGGTCTAAAAGTGCTCACCTGTACTGATCACTGCCATCTCACCTCTATGGGGGTTTGAGTCTCAGGCTCTGCCAATGTGGGTATGTGAGAAAGCTTGCCAGTAGCTTCCTGTGGGTCAATGGTTCTTACCAGGTCTTCCCAGGTTCTTCCTCCAGCAGTTATACATGTATAGCAGCATATCATGTGCTGAAAAAACGATGTTAAACCCAAAACATTTACATTGATTTTTGATTGATTTTTGAAGTATAAAAATTGAAACCCTCACACAAATGTCAAATGTTGCATATCACTGGTGACAGAGTAAGCATACCTCACGGTCATAATTAAGCACACACACAAATAAACAACTTTCTGCTCTCATTGTTGCATTTTTTTTCTTGTTAGGGCCCCACTTCAAACTGTAAGAGCTCTTATGTTAGTCATCTTTTCCATCTGTTCATCATTCTCTCTACCCTTTCACACTTGTGAGCACCAAAGCTCTGAAATCCTTCCATGTAATAGGATGCCATTGGTAGGTGAATTACCTATGATGTGCCAATGTACCTTTTAAATGTTCATCTTGTCAGGTTTAATCTTGACAGGGTTATTGCCCTATTTTGATCACATTTACCTCTACCATACACCAGATCCCTGTGTAACCAGAACTGTTCAGGAAACCATTCAACATATTATAATACAATTTGGTGTGTACATCATGTCACAAACCTAGGTGTGCCATTTATCAGCTTTGCTGTTGTTGTTGTTGTTGTTGTTGTAGGGTTTAACGCCATTTTTCAGCACAGGATAGGCTATACATGGCAGCCAGTATAATTGGTGGAGGAAGAACCCTGGAAAACCCCGGGAAGAACCACTGACCCACGAGAAGCTACTGGCAGGCTTTCTCATGTGCCCATGTTAGCCGAGCCTGAGACTCGAACTCGCGCAGACAGAGGTGAGATGGCAGTGATCCGTAACGGTGAGCGCTTTAGACCACTTGGCCTATCAGCTTTGCCGTGTCAAATCCATTTTGGATTGAGTTGTGGCCTCAGACAACTAACTTAGTTCTTCACATAGAATATTACACATAAATAGTACAGATACCATTCAGCAACTTAAGATGCAGTTTGGTATCAACTTTTTGTCTCATCATTTTGGATAGGATTAAATTGTTTTTAACAATTAATATTACATCTTGACATGATATTGCTGGCACAGCTTAAGAATCATTCAATATATATTCTGATGCAATTTGGCCTTAAAATTCTCACATGGATTTACATGTGCCACTAAAGGGTTTAGTTTCACCTGCTCCATTTCAGACAAAGTTATGCCCCTTGTCACATGGAAACGTGGCATGTTGCTTGCACTCAGCATAGCTCAAGAGCCATATTCTAATGGAATTTGGCAAGAAAATGGTCACTTAGACATAGATGTGCTTGTTCAGAGTTTTGCATCCTGTACACCATTGAAAGACTTGTGGCGCTCATCTATTAACTTTGTATCTTTTCTGCAGATATTGTATGTGATCACCATAGCTCATGAAACATTCAACACATTCTGATGCATTTGGATGCAATTGTTTTATAGCCCTACTGGTACATGATTCATCTACTCCATTTTCAGCAGGGCTGTGGATCAGCTATCTTATCTTTAATGGGTTTTTGCTTGTATTGTTAAGACCTTTAAGGAGTTGAAATTCAATTAGTTCAGATCATCATTTAGAGGAGTAAAGACTCTGAATGTACCTAAAAGGGTTTCTTCTGATTAAGGCCCTGTAGAACAAATTGTAGTGACCAGGGCCCTTTGTGATGCACTGTTGCCAGCAGCTCTAGTACATTTTTCAATTGAGAGACAGCTAAAATTAGAAACATAAAATGGAAGATCAGTCAGCTACAAAGTCACATACCTGTGATGAATTGTTGTTTTTGTGTTATTGACTTTTGATTTGTTGTGTGTACTAGCAGAACAGACATTTTTGACTCCAGTGTCACTAATATTGTAGATCTGTTATTAATAAAAGGAGTATTTTACTGTCTATTCACAGTGATTTTGGTGGGAAACCATTAAATCTGTCCACTGTATGACCTGCCAGTGTACAACATAATGACCAGTATGTGACAAGGTTTGTTTACAGATGACTACTGACAAATGACCTCTAGTTTACATGCGCTTCAGGCAGTTGTGCAAGTATTGATGAGAGTAAGAGTGGCTCTAATTACGTTTATATCCAGAGAGAGACAGACAGACAGACAGACAGACAGAGATTAATCCAAGATATCAAAATACATTAAACACACTGATAAAGCTATTTAAAAATAGAATATTGAGTTCTAATGTTATTAATGAAGAAAGGAACATGCATGTGTTTGAATAGTATTTATGCTTAGCATATCCTTTATGCAGCCAAATCTTCTATGAAATTGCTACAATGCTTTGCCAATCAAAGAATTGCCATAATCAAACTGGAAGTATATTTGGGTGTCAAATTTGTCTTTTTTTTTTTTTTAAAGGATTTTTTTACAGAGTTTTTTATATCACAAAAACTATATATCTGTACCTCCCTGATCATTAGGGAGATGTCCTGATTTAGACTAAAATTTGGTTAAAGAAATAGAAAATTTGAAAAAATATCATGAAGCTAATCAAGAATTTATTTATTGTTAATTGTTTCAAAATATCTAACTGGCAATGAACAAAATGTATCACTCAGTGATGTTCTTCAAGTTTTGCATGTGTGAAATGAGATCATATGTATTAGCAGACAAAGAAGAAAAAAAGGGTCTGTAAAAAGGAAAGTTTTATTTTACTTTCAGAATTAGAGTTTACATGCAGAAAGTAAAATTAAATTACAGCTAAAAAGTTCTTGTCTATGTTTTGTAAGACTTCATTATATCCATAAAAACAGGGACAGAAATAATCCTTGACAGTAAACAAGTTATTTCTTAAGAGACATTTAAACGATTTCAATATCTCTGCTCCCGTCATTAATTAAAATTTAATATAATAATATTTCGCTCGGTATTTCTCACTATTTTTATCCACCACCACCACATACAAATAAAAGAGTTAATTGTTTATTATTGGATATATCTTCAACTTTCTAAATATAAGTGGTATATATTTTGGAGTTATTTTCCTAAGAATAAGTCAGAGGTCAGGCTTACTTCATCCCCAGGCAAATATTTTGTGAATCAAATCGGTTACAACCAGAAAAAAGTATTTTTCTGGGTTAAGAGTTGATGTACTTGAAGAAGCATGAATTTAGTGAGTGATCAGGAACTAGAGCTGGCCTATCAGGTAGTGCAAACTACCAGGTTGCCATTCTTGTAAGAATTCAGTTAATATATGCAGTGCACTGGTCAGAGAGTCTATTTACTAAAGAGAAGTGGACAGCTTAATGTTACTGTCGAAAAGTTTGGAAAGTTTATGACTTCTCAATACCCACATGATAATATTCACTGTAGTAGTTATCACCCTGGTCATTTAAGCACTATCAGCATGATCTTATCAGTGAAATGCACAGAAATGAAAACCAAACATGAGCATACCTACCCTTTGTGAAATATAGACTGGACCATTAAAATATGGTATAAATGGGAGGTGAGATACAGTGGAAAGGCCCATCTCACAGCTGCTCTTTCTGGGTAAGTTTTTGTTTCTAACAACATCTTTTCCTGTCAGCTGGATAGAGGTGTCAGCTGGCTATTTAAATTGTTATATTTATTTACTGGCCAGCTTTCTTTCTTATATCATAGTTGTGTTGTTTAACTAGATAGTATTTAAAATATGACTAGAATAAAAGAGGAAAATTTATTTTTCAATATTCTCTAAATGGTCAGAACTTGTACAAAATTTCAGAGACTTGTTTGTTTCAGCATTGAAAAAAGTTAAACTCGGTTAAGTTGCTTCTCTTTTGTTCAGAGAAACCTTGGGCCTTTCCTTTTAATGTACTACTTGATTTTACATCATTATTTAGAAGATGCCATTTTAAGCAAGTTTGATTTGAGAAAAATGCAAAATTCTCTTGGTCTCAGAGTAACATTAATTTGCTTGCTATATAGATGACTTTGAAAAAAGAAACCATTATCAGCAATTATGCCATATTGTCATGTTCCACTGGCAATAATTTCTTTCACAGGGAAATTGGGGTCATTCTGGATGTGACCGACTTGGCATTTTCCATTCTGTATTTCCAAACTTTGAACCAACAAACAGTGCTTGTTCATTTAAAAACACTTGACACTTGTTGAAAAATTTTGAGAATCTTAACATTTCAGCAAAATTTGTCATATACTTGCATTTAAAACCACTCTATGTTTAGCTCTGTAATCTTGTACGAAAAATGACACTTTTTCATGCTTTTGATGGTACCAAAATGTGCAGAATCGAGAATAAGCTTCATTTCTAAATTAACTTGACTTTTTAAGATGTGCATGTTTGTCTTTGGGTCCAAATATGGTGATCCTCCATTTTTTAGAAAGTCGGAAGAGATGTTTCCTTCTAATTAGATAAAGGCACTGCTTTCAGCAGCAAAATAAATTTTTGTAAGTCATTTTATTCCCTTCAGAAGAATACATCACACCTGAAATTTAGGGAGCCATGGTAAGTCTGTTGGTAGAGCATCAGACTTGTAATCCAAAGGTTGCCTGCAGAATTGGCTTCCTTGGTGTGTCCTTTGGAATGGCACTTGGTTCCCATTTTATTAGTATATTATAACCAATAATGTGCTACAGGTGTCATTAATACCAACAATCCAAACCACACCATGTTGCATTTCAGAAGAACATTCTCATTATGTGGGGACATTAATGGTGTTTTAAAATCTAGATTCATCCCTAAAAAGTTGATCAAAGTCTTCTAAAATTGCAGATAGAAGTGATTAAATTTTTAGTATTTAATGGTACTAAAATTTCATTTTTTTTTTTTTTCAGACAGAAAGTTCAGGGATGTTATACAAAACTGGAAAGTAACAATAGTTCCGAATTCAGCAAATTTTGTTCCTGATGAAAAGGGACCAATACTGATTGCATAGTTCATAAATATGGAAATTTTGCATAGTTTCATAAATATGGAAATTTCTTACAATTCTTAGATTTTTTTTCTTTGCAGCATCAAGGCTAGGAAGACGACCAAAGAGATTAAAAGATTCCAGTGGTGAGAAGAGTCACAGTGTCAACTTACCAATTGCACCATATCCTTCCCCAGCTGAGCTGTACAAACTCAGAATGGCAGAATTACAGGCACTTCTGCAGCAGAATGGCACATTCAAGTCCGAGCTTATGCAGGCATTTCTGGCTGCAGCACAAACCAGTTTCCGAGAGCACCAGCGTAACAGCAACTGTGACAAAAACAATCAGAACAAGCAGAATCAAGAATCTGGTTATTCAAGCCTGAGCAGTCCTGCCAACAGCAGTAAAAGTCACTCACCGGCGCAGGATCAGGGTGGTCAGATGGATACCAAAGACAATGTATTCACTGGTCAAGACCCCAATATGATGACCCATGACAATCGGCAGACCTTTGGTCAGTATGATATCCCAGACAACATGCAGTTTAAAACGGAACCCGATTATGATACTACATGCACAACAACTGTGATGACAACACCTAATGCGGCATCTCCCACCATCATGCCACCCCAGCCTGACACAAGTACATACATCATGAACAGTAAAATGGCCACAGATACCACCCAAGTGGACAACATGCCAAGGGCCACATCCACATTACCAACCTCCCCAAAGATGACTTCTATGGAACCTGATCCAAATGCCAATGTAATTGATGTAGAGCGGATCCTTGAGGAAGTCAAACAGGTGCCATCAGAAATGCGGAAAAAGCTGATGGATCAGGTGATGGAAACGGTTATCGAAGCTCACTTCCAGACATGCAAACCCACCTACCAGGCGGTGACTGATGCCAACCAGAGAATCGAGATTATGAAGGCCAATAATGAACTGGTATGTAATGCATCAGATAGTTAATATGTATTGCATCAGATGTTTAATAAGTAATGCATTAAATGTTTAATAAGTAATGCATTAGATGTTTAATATGTAATGCATCAGATATTTCAGATTTTGTGTCTGCATACCCTTAAATTGTAGCTTCGAGTTTTACAATTTTAGTAAACAGTTTCAAGCAAGTTCTAGAAATTGTTTTTTTAGGCATTAAAGATGAAAGAACAGGGACAAAGAGTAGTCCCATGCTTGATAGTTTGGTGTTTGAAATTCTGCACAAAACTAAAATTACCTTTGGAACCTCCCATAAATGTACATAGAAATAATCCAAAATCATTAAAATACCTGTAGAATCTATAGAATATGTATATAGAATCTTTTTCTATTGCAAAGATGACTTCATTACAATATGTAAGGGTTCAAAATCTTCTTTGAACTAGTAAGTATTGTATCATATTTTGGTGAGTTAGTTCTGACTAAAGTAATGTGGACACCTAACTGTAAATCCCCTCAGTGTAATGTACCTTGTATGACATGGGCATAGATCCTATCAAATGAATTTAATTTAGTTTCTATTGTTATTTATTTCATTTCACTTGATTTAAGTTCTTGGCAGATGGATGCCAATGATAATGTGGTTCACATTATTTTAATACACTGTTTTTAACTCGTCTGGCCTCAAGGCCATGGAGCTTTTGGTATGGCCTTGTGTCCATCATGCATTGTGCATCTGCCAACAGATGCTTTTGATTGAACTTCTCAAATCCAACAAACCATTTTTGACCAAATTTGGCATTGAGCATCCTGGCATGAAGGGCTTTCAAATATGTACAAATGATGCCAATTGGTTATAATAAAATTGCCATTATTAATAAAAACAGAACAACCTTGAAGAAAATATTTAATCCCCTAAACATTTGAATGGAATTTTGACCAGACTTGACAGAAAAACATCCTGGCATAAAGACTTTTTAAATTTATACATTAAACATTAGCACACAATCGAATATGGCCACCATGACATAAAAGAAAAATTTTAAAAATTTTTTTAAAAAATCACGCAAGTCAATTTGACCAAATTTGACAAAAAGTGTCCTAATACGCAGGGCCTTCAAAATTTTACAGCTAATATGATTGCCAGTCCATCACAGTAGCCATCTTAAAAATCTTTGGACATACTAACATGGGATTTTCACTACAAGGTGCATCAGCATGGGGTTTTCACCAGAAGACTTCAAATTCTAGTTGGTCCGAAATGAAAATGGTACCAATCTAATATTCAATATGGCTGCTGAGGGAGCCATCTTGAAATTCTTTCTGTCACTACTCCTAAATAGAAAGTTATATCAGCTTTCACCAGAAGTCTTCATATGGTGTCTAGTTGGTCTTGTATGAAAATGATCTTAACCCACAGTGGTGGCCATCCTGAAAATCTTGTTATTGCTACTCTTCCAGAATTGGTCATATCAACATAAGGTTTTCATCAAAGACATCTTGTGATATCTAGTTGGTCCTAAACAAAAATAATACCTTGAAGACATCCAATATGCCTGGCATAATGAACATACTGAAAACCTTGTCACTAATTCTCCTTTATGAATGATTATATTAGTATAGTTTTCACCCAGGTCTTCCAGTGATGTCAGGTTTGTCCTAAATGATAATGATATTGATCTTACATCCATTATGACTGTCATAATGGCTAATTGCAAAATTGCATCACTCAAAAGTATCATGGTTTCAGCACTTGGCAGTTAGAAAGAAGAAGTTTTATCTTGAACTCCAGGAAATTCTTTATGGACAGTAGAGTGTCAGTCTCGTTGAGGGCTTTTATTAACTTTTTCTCTCAAGCTGAGAAGTTTTGCTTTTTCCATATTTCCTGGACCGTTTGATTGAAAAACACATTAGGCACCATAATCAAGCTAAATAGGGCTGTTGTTTAATTTCCTATGGCATATCCTGTATTTACTTACTGTTTAACTTTTCTGCATAAAGATTTAAACTACATAAGAGGTTAATGTGAAAAGATTTACCATCTATTATTCACAAAAAATATTAACTGAATTTACTTGATTCTGTTTGTAGCCTGACTTCAGCAAGCTGTCGCTGAACCCCAGTGATGTGTGGAAGCAGTTTACAGATAACATGCTCCCAGAAATTACATTAGTTGTGAAATTCAGCAAAAAGCTTCCAGGTATGTGCTGTCTTGTACTTTAGATACATGTAATTAATGGTTTGCAGTTGGCGAGCCTCAGAATCCGGTAGGGCAAAATTTAGAAAATATTTGATCTTTAAACTGAATTTGGGTTTTCCATGGAAGTGTCTGCAAAATTGATGTACAGAATAAAAGCCTGAGGCATTGATCTTTTATAAGTCATTGATCTCTTTCAGTGACCATTCCTAATCTGACCAGTGCAACATGAACTCAGTATTAATTTCAAGCAGACTTGACACGAAGTCTTGTTTGACAATTCAGTTCAGGGTTAGGTTCTTTTGTTGACCATTGTCATATAAATAATACTGAATTATGGGCCATATTAGGCTTTTATTACCCCCCACCAAAACTTGCTGTGCCATTTTGTGATAGATTTGATTAATCTAGTTAAAAAGGTAGGAAAAACAAAAAGATTTAAGGAAAATTTAACTTGTAATCATGAATGTTGGTATCGGTTGTCAACACACACACACATACAGACACATACACTCACAGAGAGGTCTCATAGAAATACTGGTATGTTAAATTGGAACTTTTCTGTTTTTTTGTTTTCTTTCCATCTATCCATCCATTCTTTCTATTTTCATTTATGCACATTATTTCCCTAGGTGAATTTCCCTGGGTGATATGCACATTATTTCCCTAGGTGATCCTTGCATTTCAGAAAAATTTGGTTTGCAGCTGAATATTGAGGAGACCTTAGCTGAGTTTGATTCTCAGCATTCTCCACCATTTATAGGAGTTATAGCCCCTGACTGTCAGACTCCCCCACTTCCATTGCCATGCCATAAAGCCTTGATTATAACTCCCTTTTCATAGAAAACAGAATCTTAAATTGGGCCTGTCTTTCCTTCCATCCATATTTCCTATTTTTGTTTTCACACAGTAAATACTTTCCTTTCAATTGGAATCAGTCAAATTTGTTATGTAGCTTAACATTGTCGAGACTTTGGTTGAGTTTGATTGTCAGCTTTTGGTATAATATAGCATAGTTATAGACCATGATTATTGGACCAACCCACTGTCTTTTCTGCACAGTAACTCCCCTTATTATCAAATTTTCAACCTGATTTGTTATGCTGCTTGATATTGAGGAGACCTTGTCCAAGTTTGATTGTCAGTGTTTCTCATTATTGTTTATCAGAGTTAAAGCCCATGATTGCCTTTGGCTGAATTTGATTGTCAAACCAACACGCTTCCATTTCGTCACAATCACTTCCATAATTTCTACTGGATTGCAACCAAGTTTAGTATTCAGTTTGATATTTATATTATGAGATTTTGATTGAGTTTAATTTTCTGACTTTAAATTATCATTTAGCACAGTTATAGACCTAACTTGTCACATCCACCCACGTTGGTTTCCAAGCAATATCTCCCTTAATTTATTTTTGCATTTCAACCTAATTTATTATGCAGCTTGACTTTTCATGACACCTTGGCCATGTTCAGTTGTAAGCATATTGGTAGAGTTATAGCCTGTGATTGTCAGATCCATCTACTTTCTTTTCCACACAGTAATTCTTTTATTGTGACCCACCTTTCATAGAAAACTAAATTTGATATGCAGCTTGAAATTTTGGCATAGTTTGATTGTGTTCTGCATCTTTATTTAGTGGAGTTATTACCCTTGATCATCAGACTGGCCCTCTTTTACTTTTACACAAGAAGTCCCTTGATTATTATTGAATTTCAACCAAATTGTATTAGCTCCTTGATACTGATGAGGCATTATCAGCTTTCTGCATGATCATTTGGTAGTGTTGTTGATGGACCCATCCCCTTTCATTTCTACTCAGATATTTCTCTATTTATGACTGGATTTCGATCAAATTTGGTGGACATCTTGATACTTGTAGGGCATTGGCTGAGTTTGATTATTTGCATTCGACTTTGTTTAGCAGAGTTATAGCCCCTGGTTGTCAGACCTGTTCTTCTGCACAACAACTGAATTAATTATAACTGGATTTTCAACCAAATTTGGTATGCGTCTTGATATTTATGAGACATGGCCAAGATTTATTGTCCACATTCAGCATCATTTAGCAGAGTTATGACTCCTGTACTGAATTTTAAGCAAATTTAGCTGGCAGCTAGATATTAATGAAACCTTGGCTAAGTCTTGCTTCTATACATGTTCAGCATGCAACATGATTTGGAAGAGTTACAGCCCCTGATTTTTGAACTCTTCCACTTTCCTTTCAGCACAGTAACTCTCCTAATTCTTACTGGATTTCAACCAAATTTGGCATGCAAGTTTATATTCTTAACAACTTGGCCTAATTTGAATTTCCATTGTTCATTCTGAATCATTTTCACTTAGTTGAGTTGTGGACTCTAAATTGTTGGACCCATCCACATTTGTTCCACAGTAATTCATTTCATTGTTATTGGATTTGAATAAAATGTTATATGCAGCTTTATATTGAGAGAACACCTACAGTATGTCATTGTTTAGTGGAGTTATGGCCACTTCTTGGAATTTGCTCGCATCTTGTTAGCATTCCCAGGAGTAACTGTCAGACATTTTAGTACTCCCAGGAGTTACTGTCAGAAATTTTATAATACTACCTTATAGTTAGTGTTATGCCTTGATTTCTTTTTCATAGGGTGGAAGGGGGAGAGAGAGAGTGAGAGTGTGCAAATGGGCACATCAAGTGGGCTGTTGTCCCCTGGCCTTACACTGGAGAAAACATTATATAGCCAGCAACATTTATTACCCGCAAGTAATTTATAGTTCACTTAATTCATTGACCTGACTCTTTCAGGTTTTGCTGAAATTGATCAGGAGGATCAGATCCGATTGATCAAGCAGGGGACCTTTGAGGTTTTGCTGTGCCGATTCTGCATGCTGATTGACCATGTGAATGGCACCATGTTTGATCCAGAAATGAAGATGAAATGTCCAAAGTAAGTTATTAATTACCTGTATTAATTACCTGTATTAATTAACTGGCCATAGGGCAACTGAGTCTGAGCAGTTTACTGCTTAAAATTTGTCTCATTGATTGTTCATATTGTCTATATAATTGATGACTTTTAAAAATTACGTCTGAAGCTGATTGTTCAGTTCATATTAATTCATGGCTACTGGTGAGAATGTTTAGTTCCATAAAAACTAATTGGATTCAGAGCAATCAAGTAATAAGAGTTGATTACAAGTAATTAATATTAAAGTAGGTTTATGGTCTTATGACTGGCTAAAAATTGTTATTGGATAGGCAAGTCATTTGTCATTTTAATCCCACTTTAACCCTTTGTACAATTTTGTGTGATTGTGTAATTAAAAAATAGATGAGCTGGTGATACGGGCCTTCTTTTGTCTACTTGGACATTTTGACAGTGTGTGTGTGTGTGCATGTGCATGCACGCATGCACTGTCATATAGTCGTCCTTTATGTTTTTGTTATAAAAGTCCATTTTCAGTATTGATTGTCCATGCATTATGCCACAGTGTTTGCAGAATATTACTATGCAAGGTTCAGCACAATTTTTTTTTGGATCAAATGGTTCATCAGGTAAGTTTGTTGACCAGTTTATTACTTGCCTGTTTCGGATCAAGTTTGGTTTTGAGGAGTTTAAAGCCATTTTTCAGCACATTATAGGCTATACATGGCTGCCAATACATTTGATGGAGGAAGAACCCAGTAAGAACCATTGATCCACAGAAAGCAACTCGCAAGCTTTCTAACATACTCATGTTGATTTAGCAGAGACTCAGTCTTACATGGACAAATGCAAGCTTTCTAGCATACTCATGTTGATTTAGCAGAGACTCAGTCTTACATGGACAAATGCAAGCTTTCTAACATACTCATGTTGATTTAGCAGAGACTCAGTCTTACATGGACAAATGCAAGCTTTCTAACATACTCATGTTGATTTAGCAGAGACTCAGTCTTACATGGACAAATGCAAGCTTTCTAACATACACATGTTGATTTAGCAGAGACTCAGTCTTACATGGACAAATGCAAGCTTTCTAACATACTCATGTTGATTTAGCAGAGACTCAGTCTTACATGGACAAATGCAAGCTTTCTAACATACTCTGTTGATTTAGCAGAGACTCAGTCTTACATGGACAAATGTGAGATGTGTTAATAGTCTATAAAGGCTTGTACTTTAGACCACTTGGCCCCCACCCACCCCACCCCCCATAAAAAGGAAAGAAATAGGAGGACAACTTACTGATACATTTGCTTGGTTCACAGAACCATGGAAACTACTTTTAGGGGTTGCCTTGAAAATGTCTTCCATTTGAAAAATGTTGCTTTTGTCATTGAAAAGTTCTTGTATTTGCTTAAAAACATCTTTTTTCTATTCTGCTTTTGTACCCATTTATGCAGGGATAAACAAAGCAACATATATGGAGGGAGTTTAGTTTCCATGTGAACACTCCTTTAAAACTTTTAGAATTCTTTGAAAGGTCCTTGAAAACTCATTTAAAACTTTTAGAATTCTTTGAAAAGTCCTTGAAAATTAATTTAAGACTTTTAGAAGTCTTTGAAAGGTTCTTTGAAATGCCATGAAAAAACAACTCCTTGGGACAGTATGAACCAAAAATTGGATTAATAGATCTACTTTAATGTTTATTGAAGGAAAAAAGAATGTAGCAAGATCATACAGCTATCAGCTAAAACTGTATCTAATGAAAACTTCAAAACTGACACAAGATTGTATATCATCAAGAAATTCTTTCAAAAACAACAAAAACAAGCAAATCTATGAAGAAGCCAAATAAAAATTTAACAAAATATGACTAAGGATTAGATTATAAAATGATTGTATTCTTTTACTTTAAATCCATAAACAGAACACTCTGTGATCCCAGCAGGTCAGTAATCCTCCTAAGATTCAAGCTACCTTTTCTGTTTGGTCAGAAACTTTTCTTTATGTTTTTTTTAATATTCTTTATTTGTAACCTTTATATCATTTCTTTTTTCTCTGCTCTCTTTTTCCTTTGACAAAAACCCAAATAATATTGAAGTGCATTCCAGGTATAGACACTTTACTTCCCAAGAACTGACCTTATGGGATGCCCTACTGCCATACATGAAATCTTGTACCACTTGGACCAGTTCAGGGAGGGTCTAACCCGTTTCTCTACCTTATCACTCAACCATGTCAGGGGACACACTGTTTCTGTTCAGATTATGGAAAGAAAGAAAATGCAGTCACTCTTCTGGAGGCAAGAATTTGTTATGGGTTTGGTTATTTATTTGCATATATTTCCTAAACTCTTTGATAGATTCTCTTGGTACATTGCCATGAAAACTTTTGGGGCTAAGACAGTTCATATTTTGACATACTCACTGGCCCCACTGACCTTGTGGTTATGGCCACAGTTAAGGAACATTTTCATGATGGTCTTCGGTTAAGTTGTACCGGGAAGGAGGAAGGAATGTAGTATTCATCATGTTTGTAAATAATAGTATCTAGTTGGCCTCCAATAAAAATTGTATCAATCTGATATCCAGTATGGATGGCAGAGTAGTCATCTTGAAAACTTGGCAATACTCCTCCCAGATGGAATGTCATATCAGTGGGTTTTGACGAGAAGACTTCTTGCATCTAGTTCTTACTAAATAAAAATGGAGCAGATCAGACATCCAGTATGACCACTATAACAATCATCTTAATTTTGCTACTAATAAATGTAATCTCATATCTACATGAGGTTTCACCAGAAGATTAACTATGATACCTAGTTGATCCTGAATGAAATGGCATATTTCATTTGGTGTGAAGCCTTTGGGATGTTTGTTTTTCATTTTAGAATACTCAGTTTATGTCACAGATATTTTACATTATATTTTATATTTACATGATGTGAATAGTTTCAGATAATTTGGAAGGTTTATAAAGTGAACTCTTTTTATAAAAATTTGAATGTAACAAAATATCAGATATTACAAAGCACATAACAAAGTCTCTTCACTTTTAATCTCACCTAGCCACAAAGCCAAAATAGCATCAAGATATACAATGTATTTTATCATGAACAAGATCAAGTAGCTGCTTGGATGAGCTTATTAAGAATCTGGCAGCTATATTTCTGCTCAGATTTTGACCAGACTTGTTAAATGGTTGTCCAGTGTCAAGATGTTCGACAGGTTTGATTATGAGCAAGAGACTGTGCATATTAATTACACCTTATCTTCAGTAAGAGTTTTTATCAGGATATATATAAAATAGATTAAATCATCATATAAAGTTTGGGAGATAGTCTACATAGGATGTGCTGCAACAATACTAAATAAGCCTGCTTAGAAAAATGGTCAACTGACAAGTTATGCAAGTGAGCAATATCTTGCCCACATGGGTCTCTTGTTTATTGCATATTTTCCTTTAATTGTAATAAAATTCAGATATAATGATACAATTTTTGTTGTCCTTTACACTTCATTATACCCAGAATCGGCTGTAATTATTTTCTACATGTACATTACTAAGCATTTCCAATATTCGTATATTTTGCAGGGGTATTGTTATGAACATGCCAATGGGATCTTTCCTGATCGAGTTCTTCACCATTGCGGAACAGTTCAATCCTCTTAAGCTGACAGATGGTGAAATTGGTCTTTTCACAGCATGCCTCTTGATTTGCCCAGGTAATTAGTTTCATTAACTTACAGTCAGCCTTTTTAAGGAAATTTCAGACTGTGTTGGCTTATAGAGAAGAAATATCGCAAAAGAAATCCCAAAACAGGGCCAGCACAAACTCCACTTATAGGCTTGTGAGTAGTGACAAAAGCTGCCAACATTAACCCTTAGAATATCCGATGTGGAAAAGATTGTACAAGACGGACACAAAGGCTTTGAATAAATGCATAAAAGCTGACATTGAGGTCTCTTCTGGAGAGGTATTTCATAGTTTCATTTATTATGTAAGCTATATACTTGCTTATGAGTCCAACTGCAGACTGCAGAGACCCAGATCTGCCAGCGCATTATGTGCCAGCAGATCTGAGTCTGTGCAGTTTGTTGGGAGTAAACAGTAGAACAAACAACATAGATCTGCAGGTGCATTATGATATGGCAGATCAGGATCTATGTTTGCAGTTTGACTCCTGTTTTCAGCGAGTATATACGGTACTTGAAACATACCGAATTTAAAATGCTGATCTTATATTACATCAGTTAGCGGTATATTGAGGTGCATGCTCAGATTTAAAGACAGTGATGAAATTGGATTGAATATATTTAGATTGAAATGATTTTGCATTTAATTGGGTTCAAACACTCCATTTATGAATTTATTTAGGTTGTTTTTAGCATTGAACTGTATCAGTGAAGAGTTTTGTCTGTGTGCACTAACACATTTTATACTGTTCTAATTGATGGGATTGTATTCAAAATAATACATACATCATCAGGTGTTCCAGAACGGGCCAGATATTGTTACTTGTATTGGTTGAATATTGGCACATTGGTGTTCCAAAATGGGCCAGATATTGTTACTAGTACTGGTTGAATATTGGCTCATTGGTGTTCCAGAATGGGCCAGATATTGTTACTAGTACTGGTTGAATATTGGCACATTGGTGTTCCAAAATGGGCCAATATTGTTACTAGTACTGGATGAATATTGGCACATTGGTGTTCCAAAATGGGCCAGATCTTGTTACTAGTACTAGATGAATATTGGCACATTGGTGTTCCAAAATGGGCCAGATATTGTTACTAGTATTGGTTGAAATATTGGCGCCATGGTGTTACAAAATGGGCCAAATATTATTACTAGTACTGGTTGAAATATTGGCACCGTGATGTTACAAAATGTGCCTGTTATTATTACTGGTTGAAATATTGGCACCATGATGTTACAAAATGTGCCTGTTATTATTATTGGTTGAAATATTGGCACAGTGATGTTACAAAATGTGCCTGTTATTAGTACTGGTTTAAATATTGGCACTGTGATGTTACAAAATGTGCCTGTTTATTAGTACTGGTTGAGATATTGGCACCGTGATGTTACAAAATGTGCCCATTATTAGTACTGGTTGAGATATTGGCACCGTGATGTTACAAAATGTGCCCGTTATTAGTACTGGTTGAGATATTGGCACCGTGATGTTACAAAATGTGCCTGTTATTAGTACTGGTTGAGATATTGGCACCGTGATGTTACAAAATGTGCCCGTTATTAGTACTGGTTGAAATATTGGCACCGTGATGTTACAAAATGTGCCCGTTATTAGTACTGGTTGAAATATTGGCACCGTGATGTTACAAAATGTGCCTTTTATTAGTACTGGTTGAGATATTGGCACAGTGATGTTACAAACCGTGCCTGTTATTAGTACTGGTTGAGATATTGGCACCATGATGTTACAAAATGTGCATGTTATTAGTACTGGTTGAGATGTTGGCACAGTGATGTTACAAACCGTGCCTGTTATTAGTACTGGTTGATATATTGGCACCATGATGTTACAAAATGTGCATGTTATTAGTACTGGTTGAGATAATGGCACAGTGGTCAACAATTAAAAGGATATCATTAGTTTCAAGAATTTCCTTGTTTGAGAAATAACTGTTTTCATCATTATTCTTTTTATTTTTAAGTAATATAACACATCTAATCCGCAAAGCTGGCCTCCATTTTTACCCTCTAAAAACAACACAACTATGACCAATTAATTGCCTTTACATTCAGTCTCAGCTGTAATTTTTTTAATAATAATGAAAATGTTCTTTACTTGCAGATCGATTGGCTCTGAAAAACCAAAAAGCTATTGAGAAGCTGCATGGACTTTTCTTACAGTCGTTGTATATGTTAATCAAAAAGAATCATTGTAATCATGACAATTTGTTTGCCAAGTTGATGGGTACAATCCCCATTTTCCGTCACATAAATGAGAAACATTCAATGGCACTCAACAACATGAAGATGCAGTCCATGGATGCAATGAAAGACTTCCCAGAGTTACACAAGGAAGTGTTTGACAGCAGTTTCGAATAAAGTGTACACGAGGATCTCAGTACCAGGTTTATATTAGCCAGAAAGAGACTGGTTGATGATTTTGAATCACATTATTAATTCCAGAAAGAGACTGGTTCTTCATCTTGTAAAGATAGAATGCTTTTCATGCTGCATGAATGACTGATTTTCATGCTTGAAGAAGAAACTTTGTTTTTGCATGCAGAATAAAATGTATGTATATTGTACCAGTTTTGTTCTGTCAGTAGTTCTCAGGTCAAATCCAAACTTCCTGATATTGCTGTGTGATTGAATAGAGATGATGAATTTAGTGATGCTGTGTGTATTATTATTAGAAGTCATAAATTGTGAAAGGCAAACCACAGTGCATTTTGTGAGGTGTAAGGTAGTTATTAAAGCTGTCAAGTGAGTGCTATGTTTTAGCACACAGTCTAATTGACTGTAAATAAGATCTGGGATTTTTAACATAAGCAAACATTAGTACACATGGCCAATAACAGGTGTAATTTGTTACATTAAAATAAAACTATAACATAATGCATGTTTATTTGAATATTTTATATTACTGGGATCATACTGTCTCGGATACAACCAAACAAAATGTAAAACAGTGTTATCTTGTTTGTGGAAGGTTGAGCTCCTAGACTGTGGCTGAATACATACCACTCACTAGGTATATGGTTTTATTCCATTGGTCTTACATTAGTGTTTTCAAGTCAGAAGGTCATTGCCTTATATCCTTTTATTAAATGAGATTGTTTTCATTTGAAACATATCTTATATACAATTCATGGCTGGAATGATATTCTTTTTTGAATAGGTTTGTATTGTGTAAATTTGCACTTTCAGTTGTATTTGAGCCTACTTTTGGGGTGGGGATGTATTCTTTTGAAAACATGTTTTTAAATTGGTTTATGTGGCCATGACATAGGATAATATTACTCTCTACATATTTGATAATTCTACAAAACATTTGTGTTTTATATAAAATGCCTTCACAATATAATAATTTGAGATGCTTTATTTTAGCCACTTTTCTTATGCGACCCTTAACAAAAGGTATAGTAGTGGGAATTGTCCAAAGGCAATTTTCATATAAATAAATCAGTCCATCTCTGCTTTAGATTATTTCAGGTCAGCAACATAAACAGTACTTGAACCGCAAACAAGAGATTTTATCAGAAGACTGCAGACCATTTGTGGTTGATCACTTGATCAGTTTTCCATGATCACCATTTAAAACAGTTTTTAAGTAAACATGTACAGTCAGAATTGTTTCCACTGAAATGCCAAGATAATACATTTTTTTACTAATGCCAAATTCCACTGGTTTTTACATTTTTTAAATGAATGTCAAATAACACAGTTATGTTTTGAGTATTAATGTTTGTTGAGTTTGAACAAAATTAGTACAGAGCTCATGGATGGCGTATGTGTGGTCAGAATCAAGATAACTGCAGTTTCATATTGTGTGTGTGTGATACATGACATAGTTTTAATTCCAAATGTAAAATGGCAAATCATCTGAGATATTTTGTACATAGACATTTATATAAGTATATACAGTCCTGTAAATAAAAGCATGTTGCTACCTTACTTGCCATAGTGCCTGATCATAGAGTTGCAGTCCAAAGTAATGTCAGTAAAAAAAATTTTTTTTTTTTTTCCTGGTTTCTATTTGAAATGGGTTACCTAATAATAATATGTCACAGCGCAACTGATAAGGGTATCTCAGTTTGAAGTACATGTTAAACTTGTATGGTACATACTCATATATGTTGTAAGTCGGATCCAACTGAAAACAACATAGAACTTGACCTGCTAGCACATTATGCGGTGGCAGATCAGGGTCTGTGTTGTTTGTTCTCCTGATTTGTCCTTATAAACTGCATAGCCCAAATCTGCCATTGCATTATGTGATGGCAGATCTTGGTCTATGTTTTGTGCAGTTGGATCCAGCTTATAAGCAACTGTATAAAGTACTTTTGTTTCTTTTTAATATATTTTATCATACCTCTAACCATATCTGTTGAGGTGGCATAATGTGTTGTCTGTGTCCAGTCCACCTGTCCCCTCCTGTCACATAACTTCGAAAAGTTTCATTTTGCTCAATAACTTTGAAGGTCTTAATGGATTAAAGCCAAATCTGGTTACATTAAGAAGACCGCTGTCAGTTTTGATGTTCAATATTTTCTGGCAAAAGTTTGTTTTTCAAGTTATGGCCCTGCTTGACTTAGAAACTTTGCCCTTAAATTTCTGATTGAACCAAAATTGATAAAAGCCTTTGCATTTAGATGACATGAATCAAGTTGAATTCTTGCTTTTGTTTGCATCAAAACATCTCACATGCACGATTCCAGTTTGATTTTAACTTTGCTCTTCAGTAGCATCATATTCATAATGCCATGAAATAATTTTTACTTTGAATGACAGCTGGTTGTTCTTGATGAAGTTCTGAATTGAATATATCCTTAATCCTGAATGTTGAGATTCTTCTTAAATGCAGGACCCAATCTTTGTTTTCATATATGTCATATAAGAACATAAAAAATATGACCTGTGTTTCATTTTTGTGTTTGTTTTTTAATTTATTTACTTTCCTCAATTTTACTTACATAGACTTTACATTGGGCATTTCATATCAACAGATCTAGGTCTACTCGTATCTACAGATCAAGATCTATTCATAGTCTTCATTTCATCTTTATTTATCTAAATGCAACTCCCACCCAATTACAAGCAACATCAGCATTGGCATAATGTGCCAGACAGGTCAGGGTTGGTGCCAGTTGCTTGAAATCAGCAGCAAAACAAAAATGGCAATACACTTCGAAATTACTGCAGATATAGCAAACCTGCTCTAGACAAACCCAACATTATAAAATCCATATAAAATTAACCTGGATATAACAGCCAACTCTCATATTTCAGTTAGTTTTAGCCAGTCCCAAATGCATCCCTTCACTTTATATATACTTAGCAGTACTGCTGCTCAATTTTCACACAAGTTCTCCAACTTTTAAAGATTTTCTGTTCTTAAATTTGTGTATGTATACAGTTGATGGAAAATCTTTGCCTGTAGACACTGAAATCTGTTTGATTCAGTCATTAAATCATAATTTCATAGTGCGAGCAGTGAACATTTAATTGGATACTTTCTCCAAGCTGGATGTTTAGCTGAAGCTTGACTTGTCGTTGTATACAGTTTGTAAGTTATTTAATGCCATGCAGATATTTTACTTACTAAGTGGTTTGGCATTTAGGTAACTTGGTTTTTATGTATCATAAAAAATCATTCATGATATTAGGTTTATATTTTTATTGAGAATACATTATTATATTGCTAGGAACTGATTAACAGGTTTTAATGATGTTTCACAGCATGCCTTAGGGTCATGCAGTAAAAACATTACTTTATTTCCTTGATTAAAAGATTGTATTTTTAATGCTCATTGTCCCAAATTTGTATTTTTCCTTTTTATAGTGCCATAGTATTCAAAATTATTATAAGGTGCAAAGTATGAGTGGTACTGAAAAAGTTCTGAATATGAGTGTGTTGTACAATAAACTTCTTTATTAGCGAACCATACATCAGTACATGATCTCAGAATACTCCCCTTGCACCTCCACACACTTTCTCTGTCTGATGATCCAGTCATTAAATGCCATTTTTTTAGTCACCTTTTGGTATGTTTATGCACTAGAAAGCTGCACATCCAACTGCATTGTGACTTTAAAATCATCTGCCTGCAATGAATCTTTCATAACAAAAATCATTTGAAACTAAATAAAGGTTGTGTGGAGGATGTGGCAAAGTTTGGATGCTGTGCTCCTTTAGGAAATCTGTTACAGTGGCAGATTTATGCACTGATGCATTGTCCAGGAGTATATGGATACCCCGGGTACCATTGTTCAGCAGCATGGTTTGTTTTTGTTCCACAACTTTTGGCAATGCTTCAGAGGAATAAAAAACTGACCAGTGTGTCACTATAGCAACCAGGTCTTTTGCATAATGCATATAAAACTAATGTGACAGTCCAGGTATGTTGAACCAGATTTTCTTGTGTGCTCATTTTCTCTGATTCAGATTTAATTGTTTTCTCCTGAATCAAGCTTTTCAATAAAGTAAACCCCAGGTTTCATCACCATTGATGATCTCATTCAAATGTCTCAATTTGGTGAGAGCTGTTGGGCAATTTCATTCCAAAAAAGCCTGTTTTGTTTTTTTTTATCAGCAATCAACAAATGCAGGACCTATCTTGCACAAATATTTCTGAGCTTCAATTTATTTTTCATTTTATCAAAAGCATCTGGCAAATAATGCCGATGATGATAGAAATATAGTATGCTATGTCTCAAGTATCCGTATTCATAGCCTTCTTCACAGCAGCCACTTCTCACTTGCCAATATAAACATGTCTTCCAGCTTGTGAGTCATATTCCTTGGATTTGCAAACATCTTTCAGATGATGAAACTGTCTGATATTTGTAAGATATCACAGAGAATTACATCAAAAAACTGCATCCATGTCGGCCTTGATATCATATTACCGTAAGAGTGCTCTGATTTATACAG
Source organism: Megalonaias nervosa (assembly GCA_016617855.1). Lineage (NCBI taxonomy): Eukaryota > Metazoa > Mollusca > Bivalvia > Unionida > Unionidae > Megalonaias > Megalonaias nervosa. The sequence continues at coordinate 113,348 of JAECUM010001286.1, forward strand.
TACATTCTTCACTCCATAGCAGAATTGTTGTCTGACATTTTTACTTCGCTCTATTTCTCTATGTTACTTCACACGTAGAACTGCAGCATGATGCACATGTAAGATTGTGGGTCCAGAGAAAAAAAAATTGCAACAGAATATTCCTAACTTTCAGTTACCCCACACACTGTATGTAGCTTGCATTGTCTAAATGTCGATTCAGAATGTAGAGATAACAAGACTGATGCTCTATTATAAACATGTCCACCTGGAAACATTACACATTATACACCTGATCTTGCAGTTCACAAAACACAGATGAGAGTTTTAATTATTTTATTTATTTTTGTTTTAATTGAAAAAAAATTGTCTTGGATCTGTTAAATGATATACTGCAGTCAGATTGGGGTCTGCAATTTGACATATTCTGGTTAGGTTTTTGTTAAATAATACCAATGTGTATTTTATGAATAGATGAAGACATTTATGCTGTAGTTGAAATGCTCAAATAATTTGTAAATGCTGTTGAAATGATCTGAGAACAAGAACATTAAAGGTTATATACTTGATCATATTTAAAGTTGGTTTTGATTATTTACTTTAAAAATTATTCTCCCTTATAATGCATTTTTATCGTCTCTACAAGTGACAAATTTTACCAAATCTTGAATTAAAAAAAATGAATATTTTGAATTCTGTTATCATTCAACTTATGCATTGCTACCTTACTGGTAGGTTTTTACTCCATTATTGGAAGCAATATATGCTTCCATTTAATCATTTCTGTATAAATTAAATTTTAATATTTGTTTGATTTGTAAGGTCTTTCTTTTGTGCAGCAAACAAAACTATTATTCCTTTGACATGTTTATGAATAATTCTGAATAATGAAGTTCAAAATTTAAGAATTTGTTGGCTGCATTGACATGATTAAGATGTTCTTGCTGTGTAAGAAAATTTTGCTAGAATTTATAACAAGAATACTCATAAAAATCAATTGTAATATTTATTCAATAATTAATAAACTTTTACCTGATTTTGTTTTCACTGGAACTTTTATTGAATCGACGTTTTCATTGTCGAGCTCACTTTAATGTTCATTGAGGCATATTAATCACTTTTCCTACAGGGACAGTATCGAGACTTTGTTACAGCTTCAGTTCAGGTTTTTTCTATTTTCATGTTTGATTATTCTCATCATACTTTGCATGAATCACTATTAAGTAAAGACAATTAATTCTGTGACGTGTTCAGTGAAGTTTGCTTGTAGAAGATTTGGGTTGTGGCTTTCTAGTTTTTTTAATTAGTTCTACTGGTCATAGACAGGAGAAGCTGACAGGATGGTCTGTTGTCCATCTCTGTGTCATCTGACATCCATCAATCCATTAGCACAAGTTTACGATTACTACTTCTCCTAAACTACTCTGAGGATTACCATGAAACTTTACTTGAATATTCAGACCTTGATTTAGTTGGTCCATGATGAAACATCAAAATATGGCTACAGTGGCCATCTAGAAAATCTTACTATCACTGTTTCTCCTGAATTAGATGGTTATATCAACCTGATGTTTTCATGAAAAGACTTCTTTTGATGTCTAGTTGGTCCTAAATAAAATCTGACATCCAATATGGCCACCACAGCAGCCATCTTGACAGTCTTGTTATCGCTACTACATCTAAATGGATGGTCAGATCAGCATTGGTTTCTTGCTAGAAGACTTCTTATGATGTTTAGTTGGTCATAAATGAAAATGGTGCTGATTTTGAAATCCAGTATTCACCACAGCAAATCTTACTGCAACTTCTCCTGAAACGAAAGTTGTATTGATGTGTGGTTTTCACAAATAGAGTGGTTATGATGTCCAGTTAATTGTAAATGAACATGGTGCTGATTTGACATCCATTGTGGCCATATGGTGGCCATCTTCAAAATCTTGTTATCACTACTACTCCTAATAGGAGATTTTTAGTAAGACACTCGTGATGTCTTGTTGGTCCTAAATGAAAATATACTGATTTGAAGTCCAGTATGGTCACCACAGGAGCCATTTAGGAAATCTTTTCATCTCTACTCCTCCTGAACAGAGTCGCATTGACATGGGGGTTTTCACTACAAGATTTCTTATGACATCTGCTTAGTCCTAAATGAAAATGGTGCAGATCTGGGGTCAAATATAGCTGCCAGAGTGTCCAATTTTTTCCTAAATGAAAATGGCACCAATCTGTCCACCAGAGAGGATTTCAGTACTCAGCAGTTACAAGGAAGAAATGATTTATCTTGAATTCCTGGAAATTTCATTTTGCCCATTAGAGCATCAGCCCTTCAAGTGACTCTTGTTTGCTAATATTTCCTAAGCCCCTTGACAGTCTTTCATCATACTTGGTGTTAATCATTATTTATGAAGATGAGACAATTCATTCTCTGGCAAGACCACTCAACCCTTTGACCTGCCAAGGTCACAGTTGGAGAAACTTGCATTAACATCTTTTTCAAATGTTATATTTCTTAAATCTCTTCATGGATTTTCTTTATACTTGGACTGAATCATTATGAAACAAAGACAATTCATTCAATGACATGCACACTTGCCTCTTTTACCTTGGAGTCAATGGTCATATAAAATCTGTGATACGGTTTGGGGTTTTTATTTTATTTGCTTTTATTTCCTAAACCCCTGATGGATTTTTTTCATACTTAACATCAATCAGTATGAAGAGAATTCATTCTCCAACACAATTGCGTGCCCCCAACAACTGTAGGGTCAAGGTTATAGTCATTGAAAATTTGCATAAGGTTTAACCGGGGAAAAGGGGGGGGGGGCTTATATTTCCTAAACCACTCAGTGGGTTTTCTTCATACATGCAATGAAATATGATGAAGGTAAGAAAGTTCATTCTGCAACATGTAATTTCACCCCTTTGATCAAGGTAACAGTCACAGAAAATTTCATTCAGATTTTGGAGTTAATTTTAATCTTTTCCTTATGTTTATGAAACCCCTTGATAGATTTTGTTCACACATTGCATGAATCACTATGAAACCAAGACAATTAATTCTTTGACATGATCACTCAACCTTTTGATCTTGGGGTCAAGGTCTCATTTTACAGAAATACTTTGTGGGCTCAACATGCAGGCCCATGCCTTCTATGACATGAATTTCGCTTCATCATTATAGTCACCATAATTTCTTGTTAGATACACACTATGGTCCTTCATATTTCCAAATGGAAGCTGAAAGTGACTGAATTGTAGAGACAAATTTCCACAACTAGGCAAATACAAGTTGATGCAAGTACCAGGATACTGAAAATAGGGTCATATAGTATTGGATTTATTACCAATAATAATTCAGTGTATATACAGCTAAATCCATCACTGTGGAAAAATAAAGATATTTCAAAATTCTCTTCCATGTGGATGGGTGAATTTTTTAACATTTAAATTTGTAATATTAAAATGAAATTAAAAGAAGTGTTCACAAGTATTTATTCTTTGTGAGCATATGTCCTTTATATATAGGGGTTAGCTGATACAGATTTAAAGTTACTAGTTTGACACTGATATCCCAAGGCACCGATTATGTACTATGGCTGGTGACAAGAGGAATAGCTGATACCTTTATAACAAGCTCCATTTGTTTCTTTATAGTTATATCTTTATCTTCAGTTTGTTACTTCCTTAATTTGTAATTACAACAGTACTATGTTAGGTGTTCAACAAGGTAATGCAAGGAGAACTGAATACTCTTTTATCATTATCTGTACAATTATTTTTTTCCTCACTGATGTCATTATCATATGCCAAAAATAAAAGCAAAATTCATTATCCTATCTTTGGATTGTTCTTACCCTTTTACTGCTCTCTCTCTCTCTCTCTCTCTCTCTCTCTCTCTCTCTCTCTCTCAGACACACACACACACACACACACACACACACTTATTCAAGCACTTTTTGTTTAAGGATGTTGATGCTTTTTGTCAGATATTTGGACATTTTCTCCTTAAAATCTCCTGGAAAATAAAAATCATTTTGATACAGGAACCTGAGATATGCCTACATTACATATTTCCATTGTTCCATCTTATGACTTGCATCTTCAGTCTCCTTTCAAATAATCCTTGTTCTTTTCTGAGGAAATGAGCTTGTCCATCATTGTAGACACTGGCATGAATAATACTGTTGACACATACTGCTTGACTTTGTAGCTGTCACTGTAGTTTGACATGGATATGTTGCTGACAAAAACTGTCATCATGGTCACTATAGTGTCAAAGGCCAAGTTGCTGACACTCACTGTTTGACCTTGTAGCTTTTCACTATAGTTTGACATGGATAAGTTTTTAACACACTGCTGGACCTTGTAATTGGTCTGTAGAGTTAGACAAGGATAAGTTTTTAACACACTGCTGGACCTTGTAATTGGTCTGTGCAGTTAGGCAAGGATAAGTTTTTAACACACTGCTGGACCTTGTAATTGGTCTGTGCAGTTAGACATGGATAAGTTTTTAACACACTGCTGGACCTTGTAATTGGTCTGTAGAGTTAGGCAAGGATAAGTTTTTAACACACTGCTGGACCTTGTAATTGGTCTGTGCAGTTAGACAAGAATAAGTTTTTAACACACTGCTGGACCTTGTAATTGGTCTGTAGAGTTAGACAAGGATAAGTTTTTAACACTGCTGGACCTTGTAATTGGTCTGTGCAGTTAGACATGGATAAGTTTTTAACACACTGCTGGACCTTGTAATTGGTCTGTGCAGTTAGACAAGGATAAGTTTTTAACACACTGCTGGACCTTGTAATTGGTCTGTGCAGTTAGACATGGATAAGTTTTTAACACACTGCTGGACCTTGTAATTGGTCTGTGCAGTTAGACAAGGGTAAGTTTTAAACACACTGTTGGACCTTGTAATTGGTCTGTGCAGTTAGACAAGGATAAGTTTTAAACACACTGTTGGACCTTGTAATTGGTCTGTGCAGTAAGACAAGGATAAGTTTTAAACACACTGCTGGACCTTGTAATTGGTCTGTGCAGTTAGGCAAGGATAAGTATTTAACACACTACTGGACCTTGTAGCTTCTCACTACAGTTAGACATGGATAAGTTTTCAACACACTGCTTGACCTTGTAGCTTCTCACTACAGTTAGACATGGATAAGTTTTTAACACACTGCTTGACCTTGTAGCTTCTCACTACAGTTAGACATGGATAAGTTTTTAACACACTTCTTGACCTTGTAGCTTCTCATTGCAGTTAAACAAAGGTAAGATTTTAACACACTGCTTGACCTTGTAGCTTCTCACTACAGATAGACATGAATAAGTTTTTAACACACTGCTTGACCTTGTAGCTTCTCACTACAGTTAGACAAGAATAACTTTTTAACACACTGCTTGACTTTGTAGCTTACATTAATGACATGACCTTGCAGCTGAACTTGTCAACACCCTACCAGCTACATCTTTTTATCAGATTTGATAAAACATGTTAAATAGTTAATATTATAAAAATTAGTTTGATTATGAGCAAGATCTATGCATATTAATGAGGTTATCTTGTCTCTGATTGGCAAAGCTTGTTACTACTCTGGAGTCTGAATTCCAATCAGATTTTGATACAACTTAATAAGCTTATATTCTATTGTCATAGGTTCTAAACACGAGATCGGTGCATATATATTATTGAGATACCCTTACATCTGATTCGTTTAACTTATTACCTGTCTATTTCAAGTCTTCATTTCTGATCCAATTTTTTAATAAAATTTGGTAAATGGGTTTATATTGTCCAGATCTGGTTGAGCAAGACATTATGCATATTAAATAATGCTTTTGTATCAGAATATAGTAAAACTGGTAAATTCAACTTGACAAAACTGTAAAAATAGGTTGTGTTCATACAAGACTAGATATGTCTGTTTAGTGAAACGGTTAACTGTTAAGTTATATAATCCATGTAAGCAACATCTTCCCACTGGCACCTCTTGGCCTTGAACTATGCTTCCCTGATTGTATGTTCACAGGTAAATCTTGTTTATAGCTGCTTTGAAGTTTATTATTCTTTCAAAGAAATTTTCACAAACATTTTTAATTGTAATATTCATAGATGAAGATTTCACAAGTTTCTGCTTCATTTGTTAATTTCATTTTATTTCATTTAAATGAGATTTTGGTTTGTAAAACATGTAAGCCTCTGCTACAGACAAAAAAGACAGTCCAAAAAGATAATAGGTTACAAATGAATAATGATTAGTAGTAGTTGTAGCTATCGAGTTTAACAGCACATCAGCACAATAATGGCTATATGGTGCTGATTAGAAATAGGACTCTAAAAGCATAAAGGGCCAAAAGATAAAAGTAAAACAAATCCTTAAGATATGAGGTCAGAATTGTATATTTTGTATAAAAATGGCATTTCCTCAAAAAGTCCAAACTTTTATCTGGTTCTACATGATCAAAGCAGTTTCTTCATTGAATTCACATAAAAAAAACATCTTCTGGCTCACAGGGTGGAAGTTGACACACTCAACCAGAATGTGTTCCACAGTAGACACTAGCAGGGTATGCACTTTAGTCAAGGTTCACCCTTCAAGAAGCATGTATGAACTGGGTATGTATGTCCAATACACATTCAGTGCAATACCACATTTGTGATATGTTTTGTAAAAGAAAAACCGCTCTCAAATGGTGGATTTGATGTTCTACAACTTGTCTGATGAGTATCCTTCTACGTATTTTGCCAAGGATGATGAACATGCTTGTTTATATAATGTTTTAAGTCTCTGTATGCTTATCTGCCCTTTAATTACCCATAATCATAATGTGGCTAGGCAGCCAATGACACAAAGTACTTTTTCCACAGTGTATCAGCAAATACTATTTCTGTAAGATTTGGGATACAAATGTGTTCAGAAATTTCTGCTTTTTAGTATAGAACAAGAATCCAAAAAGGTGATAAAATTTTGATTTTTAGGAGATTTCAATATAGTTAAAGGATTTTATTGTTCATTGTTTTGTTAAGTCTTAATATTATTGTTTGTAGCAACCTCAAAAACCACCAAAAACATGAGTAAATAGAGAATGCACAGGCTACATCTTAATACACTATGAAGCAAAACCACTGCGATTGGTTCAAGCATATAAAAGCACGTCATGGATATGATTGGTTCTAGTATATAAAACCATGCGATGGAGATGCTATCAATGTACTTGCTTGTCACAAATGAGTGAACTTAAAAGTTGGCTATCTAAGACAGTAAACATTTGGATAAAGAAGTGGGTAATCCTGATCATGAACAAAGCAGTGAACCAGATAATGGTGCAATTGAATAATGTATATATTCACTTAAAAATCAAGGCAAACTGCAAACAACAAAGATCCTGATCTGCAAAAGCATATTGCACATGCAGTTCAGGGTTGATATTATTTATTCTACTGATTACCCCTAACAAGCTGCACAAATCCAGATCTGCTGGTTCATTATGCAATGGCAGATCTGGGTCTGTGCAGTTGCAATTGGACTCAACTTAAAAGTGAGTATATATGGTAGCCTATGTCCATCAACTCAGATAGTTCATTGTAGAACTCCAATCTAAAGTTAAGGATGTTCTGATTTTTATCCCTGGTCTGGCCACACATTTTTCGCCCTTGACATTTGGTGTTTTCTATGGGACCAAATTTTGCCCAGAATACAGCAAAGGGTGAGGCCATCTGGGAGTCTATGTGGTGGGTAATCAAGTTTCAAAGACATGTTCCTGAAAATCAGGTGCAAAGTGTAACAGTAACTAATTACAGGCATTGGTTTGGATACCTCAAATGGTAGAGCACCTGTGTAGACTTGTAAGAGCCCATAGTTCAGTCACCTGACCAGCCTGACAATTTCTTCTCTCCTGTGACATACAGCATAAGATTTAAAATCAAGCGTCTCACATACCTAGAAGTTTTGTAAAATTTGTTGTTAAAAAAAATGCATTTAAGTAATATGTTGGATCTGTGAAACATGAGTATAAAATGCTCCAATTATTAAAATACATCAGACTCACTGCTAATTGACAAGTAAGTGTGATCACAACTTCCTCAGGTGATGATTTTACTAGAAACTATATTGGTTCAGAGGTTAGTTGGCCTCATTAGTTAATCTTTCATCATAAATGTCAAGAACTTCTCAAGACTGAAAGCCACTGGGGAGCATATGAAAATTTTAGTTTTAAGGAGTTATCAGTTCACTGAATTATTGTTACTTGAACCCAAAGAGCAGCTGTTATTAAGTGTTTCCTCTGACATAAAAGTTTATATATAAACATCTACTGCCATTCAATTTGAAAGCAGATGTTTTATAATTATAACTTAACTGAATCTACATGTGATTCATGTTATTGTTGTTTTTTTGCTTGGCATCTGGCCATTTATGGATCATTATCTTGCTATATCATCTGAAAGAGATCTGGTTGTATATAATTTATTCTAAAGTGTAAAAGACACTTGTAATGGAACGATTATTTCAGTTGTTTTGGAGGGGGTGCAGTTCATTGATATTAAGTTTATTGAAATTGAAGCAAGACAGATATGGGACCAGAATAATTACAGTGTATTAAATGGATTTTGGCTCACCAAGGTTTCAGTCTTTACAGATTTAAGTATACAGATAATCATAAATCTGATGGTAAATATAGATGTCACACAATGTAAATATTTATGCAAAAAGACGTGGACTGGCCCCCAAAATTAGGTTGGTCAGCCTGAAAGATACCCACTCTTCACACAATGCAACTGTTGCATGTGTGTGTGTGTGTGTTTTGGATTTTTAACATAGCTGTAACAAATTTTCAGTCATATTGCTACGATGTCTGCAGTGTGACAGTTTATAGTGATGTCTAGCACTGGGGCATCATGCTGCAGACATGTAGCATGATGTCCCACCCAGTCACAGTATCCTTTCACCAGGCTGACCATTCGTAACACTAACCTCTTAATGCTGAGCACCAAGCAAGACAGCTGTTAGTACCATTTTTATAAGTTTTTGGTATGACTTGGCCAGGGTTTGAACTCGCAACCTCCCGCATCTGAAGCGGATGCTCTAACCACTAGACCGCTGGAATGGTACAACTGTTTCAAGTTGCACATGTAAACATTGCTCAGATATGTTAATTTTTCATACAGATTATGTGTACAGTTTGCAATTCAACTATCTTGTTTGTGCTGAGCTGAACAAATCCTATAGCACAACATTCAGGACCATCCATTTTTGAAATTGGGAAAGTAAGATTTTGCAAATTAAGGATTAAACAAATCAAGTCTCATGACAGTTCTGGACCTCACAAGGCCTGTGTGTGCAGCACAGTATATGCATGACACCAGCATGTGCAGAAAATCCTGAAGTCAGAGTTGCTGACATTACACTAGGATAGGCCCTTTCAAAACTAGATCAGACTGAAATTTAAAAAATGACAGCTCTCTTTAAAACATTGTTTAAAACATCCTACATCCAAGCTGTTATTGGAAACCATATTTTTTGACATGGAAATGCTGTGTACACTCTGAAAGAATGGTGTTAAATTTTGTGCTAATTATAAGAATGGTGTTAAATTTTGTGCTAATTATAAGAATGGATTCAGGGCAACATACTTCGTTCTATCAATCGATCAAGTCTTGACAGAAGAAATTAGGGAAAGTTTGAATTCCAGTACATTCCTTTCCATTCTTGCTGATGGAAGTACTGATACTGTGTAGTAATGTCATTCTGCTACCATCTAAAAAAGATTTAAGTGAACCTACCTAAAAAGAACTTTATAAAATCAAGGTCACTTCTGTAGTAAGTTTATTTCAAAAAGAAGAGCATCCATCTTCCAAATCCATTCAATTTGGACTGAATCATAAAATTAAACAACTGGCATGCTTATCCTCTCTCTCTCTCTCTCTCTCTCTCACACACACACACACACACACACACACACATACACAGAGAGTTCAATAAATAATATATAATATAATTTTGATGTTGCTTACCAAGAACAGAAGCATTCTCTTTCTTGGAAGATCTAAAAAACTTTAGATTTGCATAATAGCTTTAATTTCTCAATTGCTGTTTGAGAAACATAAATTGTGGGTAGATAGATCATATATAAATTGCAAGTACTGGCACTGACATTCCCACCTAATGCTGAGTAGTGTTTTGGAACCCATTTACAACTAACTTCAAGTATTCAGTAAAAGTCTGGTTGTTAAAAGAATTTAAACAAAACAGAAATAGTTACAAAGAGTTGGATTTTTTTAATGTAGATCTTTAGTATACTTTGTTATTTTCTGCCAGTTCCCAAGGTATGAGTTCACTGTAAACAGACATATATGTAATTTGTGGATCTAACATACAGACATCTGCAAATGATTGTCTATGGAATTTCTATGATGCTGGAATAACAAATTTTATGTTTCCATGGCAGTTTTAAAGTTGTTCTTCAACTTAAAGCAACAATACTAGGAGTAAAAATGATATCCATGTAATATGACAAATATATGTGAGCTGTCCGAATTTAATCAGTACCACTTTGCAATTACAAGTGGATCTTTGTCACTACTTGTTGTTTGTTACTATCTGTTTGGAATGCTAATGTAACTGGACATTGTATCTGTCATTATGACCAATTTTCATTATTTCTTTTCAACATTAATAATTCTTCCAGTTTTTATCAGTACAAAAGCAGGACTGAAGGAATCCTACAAAAGTATTTATTTAATTCTAGCCACAATTTTAAAGAGAACACTATAAAACAGACCAGGACAGGTGTCACAAATTTTGCAATTTTAGGAGGACTTCATTGCCATGTTTTGCTTTTACTTTGTTAGGCTTACTAATTTTAAACCCTTCAGCAATAAAAATATGTATTATTGAGAGTTTCAAAACAAATTTTTTCTCTTGAGAAAGTTAAAATGCTAACTTAGATAAATATAACCAAGTCCATATTTGCTTTGTGTGTGTATCTGTGTGTGTATGTGGTGAGGGTGATAATAATCCTTTTATTCCAGCACATCTAACCAAATATTTTACTGTTTACAGTTTCAAAATCACTAAATAAGCCCACGATTACTAACCCTTTTCCTACTGATTGTTCTAAGGGAGGTAATTCTCAAAATGATATGTCTCAATATTTTTTACATTTCAGACCAAGATCATTTTAGTTGTCAGAAGAATTTTTCTCTCAAAAATTAATGCCCATTTACATGACTGCTTTGGCCAATCTGTATTATGCCAGAAGAAATAAGTTCCCTTTTTTACATGCCAAACAGACTAAAGATACATCATTTACACTTCACTATATAATGACTATTGCTGCTGATAGAATTTTTTCTACATCTTTGTTTTCTTTGGTTACTCCTTTTGCGATGTAGTTTCCAATACATGTTTTGCTCATTATTGTCTTTTTGTATGACTGCATTATACATCTTCACTGCAAGTCTTTTATCATTTTGTGACCTTTCAGCTTTTGACCACTGATTATTGTTCTTTTATGTATAAACATGCAGAAAGGCTGGCAGGATTTTATCTAAAAAAAAGGTGGAGGAATCTCCTCTCTTGTCATAAAACAAATGGGAAGTAGAAAAAAAAGAGGGGTGGAGAAAGAAATTGCCATAGTTCATTATTTACCCAACACTTAAATACCCATCTCTCCTTCTAGCTGCTCCACTATGCTAGAGTCATACTGAAATCAAAATCCTCATAAGATGCCCCCCTCTAGTGTAATAAGCACTTATCTCCTGACTGTTTCTGACCTTAATCTGTGTATGAATAGAATTATATGATAAGAAACCCCTTTCATAGTCTCTCATCTTAAGAACTGGAATATGTATAGCTTGCTTAGCCAGTTTTAGCAAATTGGGAAATTTCTGTATGGTTGTTTTGTACAATTTTCAACAGTTCATGCATATTGTCTCATGGATATCTCTGCTCAAAATTCATGTGATCTGGTGATTTGGCACGTCATGAAAGAAATAGACATAAAAAAATTAAAACAGGTGATTTTATTATACTTTTCCCACAATTTTTTTGCAAATATTACACAACATGCCTCCCATGATGGTGATATAAACTTTTGAACTGCAACATCCAAGATTTCTGAAACTTGCATCAAATTTTGGTTTCTTCTTTGGTGGTTCATCTAACTTGGCATCTGACATCCACTGCTTGGTAAAAAATTCCACATCATTCTTCACTTTCTTCATTCTGCCATTTTCTCTGCACATTCATGCCACCACTGTCTTGTAAGGTGAAAAGAATAATTTTCTGCCCAGCCATGCTTGACAGTAATCTCACCTTTTAGAAATGGACCAAAGTTCACACATATGCAACATCAATTGCAGAACTTCTAAAGTACAGATATTTTTCTGTTATCAATAATCTGCAGGTTTTCCAAATATCCTTTTATTAATCTACCTATATCTGCAAACGTTTTGATGGACAGAGGTATTTTTTTATCAAATAAGTATCCTTACTTCACATTTTGTTAAGATATTTATTTATTCAGTTTATCTTAACAGCTAAATAAAAATTCTATACTGCACAGAGTCACTTCTTTCCAAATAAGCACATTCATAAAATGTTTGCATGATTTGCACCCTCACACACCATGGCAGCATCTCTGAACATGTGGTATTCAACTTTTTAACTGGACTTTAAACTAACAAGTAATAAATCAGAAATTTAGACCTTTTAAGAGTTTATCATTAAGTTTACACAAGTCCTATTCTTCCCATGGCAAAACATAGTAATTGATATTTGTGGGTATTTTTACATGCATTCCCATAAACAGATGTACCAGTCTTCAAGCAAATGAAAACAGCTGACTCAAGAATACATGTAACAACATAAAGTTTCCACAAACTGCTTTAGAAATTAGCATCTTAAATCTCACATGATATGAAGATCACCGCTATTTAAAAACACAATATAAGTGCAATAAATAGTATCATTTTGCAGAATGTTTTTTGCTGTGATGCATCCCAAATATCCAGTCCAACTTGAAATGTATCTATAACATTAAGGCAAACGCCAAATATACTTGTTTACAAGTCAAGACCAACTACAAACAACTTAGACCCTGATCTACCAATGCATAATGTGCCAGGAGATTGGGGTATATGTTGTTTTTGTTCTACTGATTACTCCTAATAAGCTGCATAGACCCAGATCTGATGGTGCATTAAGTGATGGCATATCTGGGTCTGTGCAGTTTGCAGTTGGACTCGACTTATAAGTGAGTACATACAGTAACTCTAGAAGACATAATCTGATCATGGAATGATACAAACAGCTAAATGTTATGTTCATAATGTCCATGGTGTTGCAGCAAAATCCATCATGTAAAAAAGTGGAACATTCCTTGATAGATAATGGAACAGATCTGACGAATGCTAACCATATTCACAGTAGAGACAATACATGACAAATAACATTCTCTTTTCAACACCTAAAGTCATCTACTAATTTACACGCATTTTAAAACTGGTATGTATGATGCAAATACCAGAATGTACAACAAATAGTTTCATACTATTACCAATAATACATTTAACTCGTTACTGTAGACCCAGGTAAATATTAATACCAGTGTGTACCAGTTTCTGAGATGCTTAAAGTTCATCTAGTCCAGTGGCCAGCTCAACAGAAGAATAGTGACTAGACAGTTAAAATCTTCTGCACTTTATTTCGTGTTGGGTCTACAACATGAAATCATCTGCAGAACACAAAGTTTCCATTCCAGCTCCTTGTACTATGTGTTTATTGTGCTCTCTATTTCATCCTGAAATCTCCTCCAGAAGAATACAAAATTTCTGTTCCAGCTGCTTGTACTATGTGTTGATTGTGCTCTCCATTTCATATACACTCATTATGTCCTTGATTATTTCTTTTATTTCATCTAGTGTGAGGTCCTCTGCAAATACCTGCAAAAAGATAAAAACAACAGACTTTCTAAGAATCACAGTCTCACCAAAAAATTTCATTATGATAGTTATACCTGTATATGATTTAAATACAAAATTCTAATAACTGTTGTGACACTGTTGTCAGTGGACAAGTTTGAACAAGCTTTTTCTGGCCATCCAATTACATAAGCATTCACACATAACAGGTGAACAAAGGGTTAACATTGTACAATAGGTCAGAGTGAAGGAAGGGTTTCAAGAGAAAACCACCATGGCATGCTGACCTTTATGTCCTGCAAATGACAGCAGAAGGATTCATACCGGAGATTAACCTAATGACACTGTCAATCAACTATTTCTTATCATCTAGACAAATGACCAACTGTAAACTGAGCTACATCTAAACCCTCATGTAACCATCTCTTCAGTGGATATCAGTTTTAGAAAATTAATATAGCTGTAATAGTCTCCATGCATCTTTCAGGAAATTTTTTTAGGGTTTCTCCATGAAACCAAGAGGAGAGTCCCCTGACTCTCAGAATGTGCAAAAAGTTCCTTGGGACCATCCACTTTCATAAGTGTTATATGGATGACATCAGGGATGAAATTCAAGAAAAACTGTTTTCCAACATTTGGTAAGAAGTGCAATTTATCATGGTTGAAAATTGTATAATACAAATGTCTAATCTATATAATTTTACATTGTAATGATTAGGCGATTAAGTCAGTAGGTCTGCTGCCGAAATGAGAAGCATGTAATTTAATCACTTCTACATTAATGCACACAAAATAATATTGACATAAAATGTCAAGGATTTCACAGACCTTCCACCATTTGAGTTCTGCCTGCTTGTGATATGGGACCTCAATACCAAGACACAGCATAGCAAAATACAACACACCCACAGCCAAATGCTGTGGCTTGTACTTAAGGCACACATTGCAGTGGTAAAAGTCACGCAGATAGGCCCAGGCTGTACAAGCAATTGGCAGTTCCTCCCATTGGTATGGTTCAAACCAGTCTTTTAGGAACTTCAAATAGTGTAGCAGATACTGAAAAAGAAACAAAATATTTTTTGTAAATTCTGTTTGCCAGATAATGCTGACCCAATCACATTAATGTTAGAAAACAAACTCTACTACCTCCTGAATCTGAGCTCACAGTCATCCTTAGAAAATTTAAAAAGCTCTCTCTCTCTCTCTGTATATATATATATATATATATATATATATATATATATATATATACACATACAAAGGGAAAAAACTCTTACCTACTCCATTCCTGCCCCTTACTACCACGAGTGGCTACTAATCAACTGGATGTTGAGGCACGGTAGAGTTTAATAGTAGTATGACTGGATAAGTATTCTCAGAGGAACTTGCATTAAGCCAGATGAATCAGGGGGCGAAAATATGCATCGGTTAGGTCTAGAATGACTGCAAATTTATCCCTCTTTTTATGGATTGCCTGACTGACTTGACAATTTTGATTCTGAACTTTGCAGCAATGTATTTGTTGAGCCAGCTAAGGTCTATGACTGGCTTTGGGCAGAAAAATGCTTCTCAAGTAACAACCAGATCTCCTGCAAAGTTTTCAGGTTTCTCCTAATCCAACAGCACATCCATCATGGCAGGAGAAGATGAAAGGGGAAATGAAATCCAAAGCCATTCTAACATAACTCGCCCAATCATGTTGCAAATAATTCAATTCAATACTGTTGAAAGTGAAGAAGCATAGTGCCAACCAGTAGGTTATCTGTGGGCAATTGGGGTGGCAAGTCAACAACAGCTGTTTGGAGGCTTGTGGAAAGAGAAACTTTGTTTCTTAACCCTTTTGTTGAAATTCCTCTTGAGCTAAGGAGCCTGTTGCTGCCTGAAATTTGACTAAGTTGAGACAGTTGTTGTGGGGCAGTATTTGGCCTCTTTATCTCTTTGCTGATGATCATCACTCTGATGTGACTAAGACAGATTTGGCCAGAATGCTGGTACAGGTGGCAAAGCAAATCAGAGAGACAATTCATGTTCTGCCTGCCTCCACACATGCTCCATGCTACCACCAAAGGGTGTAGCATGGAGATCCAAGGAATAATGTGGCTAGAGTGATAACAAAGTTAGCTGAAGCCAACAGGGCACTGGCCCTGTTGATGACCTTGGCAATCCTGACTAAAGACTCCAAAGCGTGATTGCACTCTGATTTTTCAGCCACAGATTTTGCCACAATATTATGGACAAGCTACATGTGGCATGGAAAATACTCTTATCCACCTAGTAAAACAGTGTAGTCATCATATACACTGCCACAAAGTTTTTATATATTGTCAGAAACTCAGTGGTAAATGTTTCTGAATGTGTTCAAAACCAGCTTGAAGAAAATGTCAATGGTAGCTGGCTTTCAAAAAGAAAACCCTAGAATTGCCCAGATCTTGGATCTTATTTCACAGGGAGTCTGATAATTCCCGTATCTTTGCTAACTGTGACAGTAAACAGATGGAGGGATGTTCATCCTTGTCTTTCGAGTCTCTTAATGCCTTTACCTTATAGGCTTCATTCAGTCAATAGTGATGGGCATTGGAGGTTGGCAACATATGATATATTTCCTCAAGAGCCACTTAAAAGACGAACTCACTCCGTTACATTGTGTGATGAGCATGACAAATCCCTGCACTCACTGTGGTGGTTATCCTCATCCAGCACTACCTCCATGGCCATTAAAAACATTCCAAAAGCATCAACAAAGCATTGCCATTGTCACAGTACAACTTTTCATTTGCTATGGATGACTAAAGAGGGTAATGGATGGTCTTATGGATGGTGAGCCTCAGATGGACAATATGCATGACTATCAGCTGGATAGACAGTTGGACTGTCAGCACTGTAACTGCATAATATGAGGCAAAAGAGACAAATCCATCTAACTGATCCCCATATGGTTCCACATACCACAGAACTGTTTCCCAGTATGTGGCATAGTGAGATAAAATGATGAATCTCTGGTCACTAGACAATATGTATGGCCATCTGGATGGCTGGATTAGCTGGTCAGCAGCTGAAGTGGCAGCATACAGCATGAAAGGATGGTGATAAATATCATCAAGATCTGGAAATACCCCATGTGTCCAGACTTACAGGCCTGAAGGTCATGTTGATATTGGGGGACTTACATCCATGTGCTGCCAAGATGAGGTGAGACAGTCCCTCATTAATTCCAAACAATCCATGGAAGTTTGTCACGGATGAACAGATAAAATTATTCCAAAGCTAGCAACTGCATCACCACTTTCTGTACCAGGCAATTCATCTGCACTCTATTAGTGTATGGGATGAATACAGGATGGCAACTCTAGAACCCTTTCTTTCTACAATTTGCCAGATGTAATCATCACAGCTGTCATCATCCGCATAATTTTTGATAACATTTCCTGTTACTCTAGCAGTTAATGTCATCCTCAGGTGAAGACTCCACACATCACACTCCATCTGAAATTTCACTCATCTCTCCATGCTCTTGGTGCTTTATAACACAGTGGACCACATGCCTTTTGACCATAATGTGGAGATACAGCTCAGCAGGTCAAAAGTTGGATTTGTAATTGAAACATCACAGGTTTGATACAAACCCAGGCCAGCCTGGATCAGCTGCCTCAGTATTGCTATGCCAGACTCACAGTTTTATCATATTTATGTTTTACAATGAATGTTTACAATACTTGTAACATACTTTGCTGACACTGAGTAAACTGTCTTGAGATGGTCTCTTGTCAAAAGCACATTGTAACAAAATTGAGATCTTTACTGTTTGGAAATTTAACAACTATGACAAAATTTTAATAGGAAAATCATTTCTTAACTTGTTATTTTCATACTTATAATAATTTATTATAATTCCTGATTTTGGGTTTGTCCAGATTTTGAGTCACAAAGAAATTCTTACTTTTATAAAACAATTCTAAGAATATTAATGATAAATATAAGTAATAATTAAAGAAATATGTTATATATCTTTAATAATACTTACAAATCTGGTTTGACAGGCTTGTACTATTTTCTAAGTAAACCAAATTTTAGATTTCAATATTTTTGTTTGCTCTGATTTTGGAAACTCTAAAAACCTAGTTTTTAGGGTATTCATATAAGAAGGCTGTATAAGTCTCCATAAGTACCAAGTGAACCCAGAATGTGTTTTGACTGGAAGATCCCTGAAAAATGGTCATAACAGTATGTCAGTATGTCCTTAGTACAGTCAGTTAGCTCCCACTTTCTCTGCATGATATAGCCAATAATATGTTAAAAGTACCATTAAACCAAAAAGAAAAACACATCCAACAATAATGCACATGTGCTGCAGGTTGAGGATGATGAACATATCTCATATGTGTCTTCATTAGCTTTAAATCTCTTGCACCTAGAGCATTTCATGTAAATAAAATGACAAGAACAAAGACAGCATTTCATCACCATTGTTTAAGAGAAAGGACAACAAAAAAAGCTTTTCTTCATGGTTGTTTAAGTGAAATGACAAGAACAAAAATACAGCATTTCATTGCCACTGTATAAGTGAAATGACAGGAACAAAAACACAGCATTTCATTGCCACTGTATAAGTGAAATGACAAGAACAAAAATACAGCATTTCATTGCCACTGTGTAAGTGAAATGACAAGAACAAAAATACAGCATTTCATTGCCTATGTATAAGTGAAATGACGAGAACAAAAACAGTATTTCATCCCCATTGTTTACATATAACAACAAGAACAAAAACAGTATTTCATCCCCATTGTTTACATATAATGACAAGAACAAAAACAGTATTTCATCCCCATTGTTTACATATAATGACAAGAACAAAAAAAGCATTTCATCACAATTGTTTAACTGAAATGACAAGAACAGAAACAGCATTTCATTGCCACTCTTTAGGTGAAATGACAAGAACAAAGTGACATTTCTTTGCCATTGTTTAGGTAAAATGACAAGAACAAAAAATGTTTGACAAATCACAATAACAACATATGCTTCTTGAAACCAGCAAAAAATATATGCAGTAAGTGCAAATAAACAACCAACAATACACACTAAGGTAAGAATAAACAATGTTCACAACAGCTAAAAATTCACATAAATATTCATCAAAAATAATAAATAATGGTTGTGACATTTAGAAAATACAATAATACATACTATTTACACATAATTTCTGGATTCTGGATGGATGGGTTGAAATTATGAAAATAATCAAGAATTTCAAAAGGCCTTGTGGTACTATTTTGATAATACCCAGTGAAAGCTTAAATCTGGTAAACATCCAGTGGATGGGTAGCCATCTAGCGGTGGTGAGGGGAGATAATGGGTAAGAGCTAGGTCATTTTCATCCATATTGTAGAGTTGAAAAGACAAATTTTTTCATTTTTTCAGGACAGCTGGATCACGGTGATTGCTGAGTTTCTTTTCCTAACATTAATGTGACCAGAAAATGCATTTAAAAGGAGAAATCAAAATGGCACTCACAACATGTATTGGTACATTAATGTCAACAGATCTTATTCACTTTACTTTTTAGCTCTGTATATCCATTAGGACTTGGATCAGTCTGGAGTAGATTCAACATATGGATCAGTAAAAATGATAATAATTTATATGCACATGAATGGCACTTAAGAACTGACTGTTTATTTTTTAAATTCAACAAAGTATGAACCAAAAAAATGATGTGGCACTAAAAATTGAATCAAAATAGGTGCATGCAAGTGAGAACAAGTTTCTCCAGCAACTCCATTTGATCAACCTTCTTCTACGTAAGGAAGTAGGGATTAATAGTGCAAAATGATGATGTAGCAGTCATCTGATTTTTGTTCAAGTGTAACTCAAACCAATGCTGAATCAAACTAAGCCTTGATTCTGCCAAGAAATGCAGTCAATAGCTTTTTATATTTCCATTCATACATGGCAAAAATGTACCAGGAAAATATACAATATATGAAGTGAGAAGATGATTGTATGTACTATCCACTTAAACATGATACATGAAGTGAGAAGACATTAAATTTTTAAGCTTCCATGGAGTTTACATCGCATAATCAGTTGGATTTATTACCACTTGTCAGCAAGGAGTTTGGACTTTTTAAGCCTCCATTGGAATAACTTAGCATAACCAGTTAGATTTGTAACTACTAGTTCCCCAGAAAAGATCAATACAATAGCTAATGGTAACCTGTTACTAAAACCCAGGGCATATTATTGTTATGAGTTCCTTTTCTGCTAATTGCATAACAACTATGGAAAACAGTGAAAACTTTAATAACAAAAATGTCTTGACTTAAACGCAGACATCGCCAAATTTTCATACATGTTTGGATGCGTGGGGCATATTTTTGTGCTATGCTTCTCAATGTACAAAATACCTGTGGCAATAAGAAAAAGAAAAACTAATCCAATAATATTGTAAATAATTGCTCTCAGGAAAAAGACATGTTAAATACTGAAATTAAAATATAATTTACTTTGTGCACTGCCATGGCAACAGATTTTACCTTGTGTGGCAGATTGAAAATGACTTTGAACTGCAGGGCTCGCAGGATGTATAGCTCACACCTGGCCACACTGTCTCTCAGCAAGTAGTAAGTCTCACCAATCTCCAAAGCAGGCTTGTTGCGATGAAGAGTCCTGCAAAAGTCAATTTACAATCATATATTTGCATATAATCACTACAAAATGATATTGTGTCATTTCATTCCTAAGTTTTAAGAAAACTGTTTTCACTTACCTCTACAGAATGATTTTTGGGTGAGGAACAGTTACAATCATTTAATTGCAGAATGTAACTATAAGCATGTTTATGTCATCCCAACATTGTTTCCTCACACCCCCAATAAGTTTATGTAATTCTTGGCTAAATCAATCACTGGCATTTTAATTTAATATGATATCAAAATACAACAAACCTTCATAAACTTAATTTCAAGCATCTGCTAACATAATATTATAATATCGATATTATTTTTATCATTTTGAGTTTTAAAACATCTAAAATTCTATAATTTTAGATTACTTCAACAACTAAATTAAATACTGGATCTCTAATAATAAATTAAATACTGGAACTCTAATAATAATGGGAAGAAAAAATCATCTGCACCACGAGTGCACAAGTTGTGGTGTTAGGTTACCACTGATAAAGATGGAGGTAAACTCAGAATATAGAGAAAACCACTGACATTTTGAACTGGCATTCATAACCCTAGTCCACACTTACTCAGAAGACAAACCGCAGGCTGTGCAAGTTCAAAATGAATGCGACAAAATTTTAACTTTCTTAATAATAAATTGCCTATAATTACTGTTGGAATCACATTTATGCATTATCTGCAGCATGTTTTGGTTTGACAGAGCCTAAAAGAACCTCTAAACATGGATCACTCAAGGAACTACTAATTCAAAAAAGTTTTGTGTAGCTTAAACATTCTGAAGTAAAACTCCACACTATAAGGGCACTGGTGTGTTATTCATCAAGTAGTCTGAACTGTAATGTAAACTAGACAAACAAAAACATATAGATGTCCTAATGTTAGGAGTTTCCATGAAGAACTAAATAAATATTGATATTGTGTTGCCATGGCCATTCCTTAAGTTGTTCCATCTTGTACACTGTACATTAACAGCTCCATGGTTCTGTGATTATTATATGTGCTAGTGATGTTACTACGGTAACCCTCATTATAATGCAGTAGCTGGGGGCCATGACATCTGATGTTGTTCCAAGAACTGGGATATATACAGAACTGTGATATATTGAGAATATCATAATATATGGAACCGTGGTATAGTGGGCACTAACAAACTTTGTTAAATAATGGTGTTTGAAAAGGAAATGAAGATATAAGACTAAGCTTCACCTTGTTTTCTCTCAATCCTTATTATTACAATCCTTATCATTATACAATGGTATCATATTGGTCAAGAGGTCATACAGCAGTACTGCGTTATATCCAGAATCACATTATAATGAGGTGTGTTAACAGGGGAGAGCTGTATTATGTATACTCACTCATAAGTCAGATCCAACTGCCAACTGCACAGATCCAGATCTGCCATTGCATAATGCACCCAAAGATCTGGTTCTATGCAGTTCGTTAAGACCAATCAGTAGAACAGCAGAGCAGAGTCTATGCTTTCAGCTGGACCCAACTTATGAGCAAGAACTGACGGCATATATTATCTCTGCAATGTACTGTCATCAGAATCTGTGAAAAATGCTATTGGCAGAATACATAAATAGTCTGTATTGCAGGGCTGGCACTGGCTTTAAAAAAGTTGTTGCCAAAAAAATTGCCAACCTCAAGATTATAATATAAAAATGCTGTGTTCGGGTGGCTTGTCAATACGAACAAAGGATTTGTTTATATAACAACAGATTCAAGTGCAATTTTATATCCAAGTTTGCAGCTTCCTGTCATGGTGCTTTTGAATTTCTCAACTCCAAACCCAAGGCTATATATAAAATTATTAACAACCAAAAATGTTGTCACCAAAAAGATCACCAGATGGTATATTTTGTTGCCTATAAGGAAAAAAATTGCAATTTGCGATATTGGCGAAGCCCAGCGTGATCCCTGTGTATTGTATACATTTTAGATACTTTCACTCCCCAATCCAATTTACTGCAATAAACAGCACTAAAATATAGAGTAGAATGTTTACCATAATCAGCTGTGTCCTCAGCATTAATACATTTCAATTGACACATGTTTGTCAGATATAAATAGCATGTCTACAGATAATGGTCTGTAATTTTGGCCTTGGCTCTTGACCAGGCATATGTTTTCAGTGTACTTTGCAGAGAATAACTCATTGCTGATATCCACATCATGATTTTAACATGATAATATGCTTAAAAAGTGGCAATATAATAACAACATCATGACAATATAGTAAAAGGTGGCAACATCATGATATTGTTCTTACAATATCAGAAAAAAGTGACAATATCATATTGTCATGATAATTTTGTAAAAAGTGGCAACATCATGATATTATCAGGACTAGTAAAATAAATTGGCTACAACATATTATCATGACAATCGAGTATAAACATGGCAACATCATGATATCATCATGAAAATACTGTCAGCAAAGTGGCAACATTATCATATAGTAAGAAAAAGTGTCAACATCATGATATGACAATAAGTAGTAACATCATGATGTTATGATAATATAGTTATAAGTGGCAATATCATGATACAACTTTAGGTTCATGATAACATTACTAATATGTAGTCAAATACATGGGAACATCCATGGTATTGGTTTTTTTCTGAGGACACATTGCAGCAGGTGAAAAATCAGGTCTGGCACACTTAAGCACTGTCAGTACAATAACTTTTAAAACAGTCAGAAAAAGGTGGTTTTAGAATTACTTTTATGTCTCAAGGAAGATATATGCACTTTCAAACATAGGATAAAACACTGGACCTTATTTTTCTGACTGAGGATAAAACACTGGACCTTATTTAGTATAGTCAATCTCCATGCCACATGTTTTATGAGGCAAGAACTTAATTTATCCTGTTGCCAATTATCACTCTAATATATTAATAATACCCACACATGTCCTAATAAGCAAACACATTGCTTTGTTGTAAAAACTCTTTAACAATTCTCCTATTAAGCACACATTCTAACCTTGGCATGTTTTGTGAGAGGGATACAGCTGCTCTAACCTGTCAAGGACATCCTGATTTTCTTGGATCTCACCAAAACGTATCTACAATATTTATTGTCACCTAACTTTACAGGCTAAATGAGTCTAAAAAATGAATAAAATATGCTTTATTCAGGATGAGCGTATACTGGAAGAGGCAAGTGGGGAGTTTCCAACACAGTCAACATGGGGCTAACTCCTTTAGTACGTTTATACATGTTATGGTAACACTGTTTATGATATCTTTTGTATGAACTCATTAGGAGCTTCAACACAACAAAATTAAACAAGAAAATATTTTTGTTAAGTATTACATCAAATATGGTACATCTATAACAACACCTGATGCTGAACTTAAATTTCTCAAGGTAACTATCTACCTGTATGCCACATTGACCACATCACGCAGGCTAATTAACTGTTCCTCAACTTTGGCTGCTAGATACAGGCATGTTGTTCCAATAAGCTGAAAACAAAGAATATAGAAAATATATTTTGTACTTTTATTAAATAAATCATGGGAACAAGATATAGGATAATGATCATAGACTGCCATGGACTTTATCCTGATTAAAATTTTTAACAATTAAAATAATAAACAAAAAATATCTCAGTAAAACTGTTTTGATGTTACAAGAAGGCAAGAAAATTAATATTCAAATAATCAACATCTGGTGATACTGAGATAATATGTTGGTGTAATATAAAGAAGCCATCCACTGAAAACCCAGTTCTCACCTGTGTGTGTTGATGAATCCCCACCCCTTCCCATCACCTCACATCTAACTTGCACAAGCCTAAACATGCAACTTTAATGTAAACTGTAAGAATGCTGAAGTTCATGCCACATTGTTTTGTTTATTTTAATGGTTTTAATAGCAATTTTTAACACATCATTGACTATATCATACAAAGGAAATGGGAGCAAAGTACCTTTTCCAAGAACACAACAAGGCAGTAAACCTGGGCTGGACTAGCTGGGTATTAAAGTTGTGACCCTTGGATTACAAGTCAAACACTCTGCCAACTGAGCGAATGTATCTCTCTGGAAACGTGATACCAATGTCTTACCATACTTATGCAGATGTAATCAACAAGCCAACAAACAAGTTCCAGGAATACTGGCATATCTTATTAGAAACCTGACCAATTTTACACATTCTAAGTCACTGGGTTTAGAAATGCATGTATATATGTATTAGCATTTAACAGTATGTCAGCACAAAAATGGCTATGTGGTGCCAATTGAAAGTAAAGTTCTGCAAATGTGAAAGTGAAGAACTGCACAGAAAACATTAGGAAGATAAACCCTTCCTAATAAACACAAAATACTACAAAATAATATATAGAAGGTGCCGATTTTAACATTTTTAGAATGTATATAAAATAAAATAGAAAGGTACAAGAAATAAAATCTGTAAAATATAGAGTCCAGGAATGGAATGAACTTGGGGCCAATGTCAATCACATGTATAAATTTGTCTTTTTATGCTGTGTGTGTGTGTGTGTGTGTGTGTGTGTGTGTGTGTGTGTGTGTGTGTGTGTGTGTGTGTGTGTGTAAATTTTCTTTTTATTACATACCAAACTCACTACTAAATCAAAGCTTAAAAGATTAAACTTATGCTTCAGTACATCACCCTCACCCTTTTTTTTTTAATAAATTCACCTCACTTTCATTGGATGATCATACAAATATCTGCAACTTAAGAGAGCAGTAGGATCGGGATGACGTAATCTCTTGCCATAAATTAGATCTTTATCATTTTAACATTATTTTACTCAATCTGATTCAGCATTGCATCACAGCTAATTTATTGTCAAGGTAGTAAGTGGAAATAACGTCACATAGATGTGAACAGCGTCAAGTTAAATTTCTTCAGCAAAAAATAATTTCCATGTCTGAAAGGTAATGCAATATCCATTCATTTTATTCTAGCTCATAAAGTGCTCATTTTTCTTGCTGATGGTATAATCTCTAAAAGGCAAACATAATCAAGTTTCACATGGCATGATGGGAAATCTTGAATTTTCACATATGAAAATATAAAGATATATTTTTCACATGTGAAAATATAGGATTTAAAAAATATGAAAATTATTTCACCAATAACTTTCTATATGTTTCACTTAAGTATATAATAAATATACATTATGAAGGCTGTTTATTTCTTCCTCTCAGTAATAGTTTTTCCAAAATTCCTTCAGAAAAAAAGATTAAATTTAAAAAGTTCTTAATGGTGTCTGTATTAGTGGCAATGTCATGAAGCTTATTTTCACAGAGAATAATCTGTGTTGAAAAAGCATGTCAGGGATAATACTGTATCTATCAATAGATCTTATTGCTTGTAATGCTAGTAATCAAAAAAATTTCAAGTGGAAATTCATACTGATATGATTACTGTCAGACAATAACATTTTCAAACAACATATATTTGTATAAATACTGTACATGTGATCACAAGGGAAAAAAACCCCCAGTAACAAATAGTTAACAGCATAGCATAGGCAAAAGAGGGTTAAATTCCTTGAAGTCAAACAAACTGTAATTGTCCAAATGAATTTGCAACACTCCAAGCTACGTATTCTTTTCTGTTCTGCAAGCAATTTTATAATGATATATCAATAACTAAAAAATTATTCCATTAAACACAATGCCCACACACACAAACCAATCTTTTGTTACTAAAATTCCATCTCCTAGCTCTCCTCTTTATTAATTTCTTTATGACATGTCAATTGACCTATCACCACTTGTCAATCATGCCGATCAATTAACCAATCAGCGAGTGTAAATTAGACACCTCCAGGCATGCTTACATCTGCCATTTTCCTCCAACAAGCTGCTTGTGGCAATAATGAATTGATTATAATAAGTATTTAAAAATTTTGCAATGTTTTGTTGATTTCTCGATCTATAAGGGTAAAAAGAAGGCAGTGGGAGCCTTCTAATTATGACTGTCGATATCCAGATCATCTAAATGGAGGAATTAGGTTTATTCCTTTCCCGAAACATAGAGAAAACTTTGATGGATAAAGAATTTTTTTGTGGTCGCGTGTCCGATCAGCTGAATATGGAAACAATTGATGGCAATTACAACATGTTTGTTTGCATAAAAATTTTTACAAAAGCATGTCCCGTCGATGGCTTTAAGGTTAAAAAAAAAAAAATTGAAATTAAAAAATATACCTAAAAATAAATGTTTATAGAATATGAGTGGGAGACCCCCTAATTTTTGGACTTTGATGTATATTATTTTTCTTGTATAAGAAGCACTGAACCCCAGACTGCAATATTTTAAAGTCTGAAAATTTACACTTTAATGTTGGCTTGTCCCATAAATAATAATTTATCATCTCGATCTTTCAGACACTTGAGTGACTCTTTACTTTCTCATTGGGCTGAAGGAGAGGTGGGGATACAAAAATGTAATAATAAAGAAATACAAAAGCAATGGTTTAAGATAATTATCGTCCGATATATTAAGCATACATTTACATGTTTATATTAACAGATGTCATTGCTCAAATTCCATATGACGAACATAGTAGAACTTTTAAAATTATTATGTAAAACAGTATACTTCTAAACAGTAATTATTTACTATTTTGTTATTAATTTTTAATTCATTTCCTTCCAAGATAGCATGAACATGAGCCAGATAAAATTAATGAGGATAAGATTATATACATTAGCATCCTTTGGGGCAAATTTCCTTGTACATAAATAAGTTATCGAGCAGCTTTAAAATTGATTTTTATTATTTACTGAAATAACACATTTAGATTATTACTATACGAATTTGAACTACAAATATAAATATTGTTTACTGCAGTATAATTTATGCAACTTTGAAATTTTACATTTCCAAGAATAATACGAGTCATTTTCAATCAACATAACACTTAGGCTGAAATATATTTCTTGGCCAAATACTGCATGTTTGTCGGAGGTTAGCAGGGCGTCATGTCATGTGATTTGGTAGGTGGAGCGATCTGTCATCTCGCGTAAGGTCAATTACTGACAGACAGCGATCTACACAGAATTTTGTATTGCATCAGGGTAGCAGCATAAAAGTTTACCCAAAAACAAGCATTATCATCATAAAATGACAAAACATCAATGAAATATAACAGAAGTATATATATTTATAAAATATTCTTAATTTTCTTAAGTTAATACATGTTGTAATGTCAAAACCCATTAATCTTTAAACTGAAACAAACCATGGAACTATCCAAATTATATTTATTCCAAATATGAAAGACATAATATGGTTTCAAGTTCATCTGTGACAATTAGGAAGACTCTAGAAATAGCTCACTGACTGGGGTTTATGTTTTTTCTGCAATTATGACAACTATGATGATGCATATTAATGTAGCAATATAATTATTAAAAAATACCACTACTTAATTTATCATGTAATACATTCCAATCACAAAATAGCTGCTTATTGTTGGAGAATAAATGGAGGTATTACCCAGCATATTTTACTGACATATTTTCAAAACTGGTAAAATCAGAAGATACAAATTGCTCTTTTTGCTTACCTGGGTGAACAGAAAAGAGAAATTCATGGGGAAGTACTCACTTAAGGTTTATTTATCAAACTAATTTTTTCTTGCAAAAAGTGTATTATGTAAATATAAGAGCAACTAATAGATAAGATGCAATTTTTTGTCACAAAATTTTTGTCATGAAGTTTCATAAAGTAACAACAAAAGCAATCACAACTACAACAACTACTGCTACTACAACAGTTTGCAATAGTGCCCTAGTACACTAATCACACCCCACCACCTCATCTCCTCCATTGATAACCAAGTAGACCTAAAGCAAAATTTGGCAATATGGAAGATTTGCCATGTGATCTACTGATTTCCTTCCAAGTATATGAAATCTTCCATTCACTGTTGAAACCTGTCTCTCATTTCTTATCATCTTTCTTTGTGAAAATTCTGTTATCTAAACCAGAATCACCTATCTCCCATCTTCATAGCCAGGCAAACATCGGGCCAGCCTGGTGATTGGTAATTTTATGTTTATTTAAAGGTGGTGTGCCCATATTTTGGAATAATCATTAACAATTTGCTTAACTTAAAAGTAATGTCATAGCTGTAATACATTCTGAGAGGGAAGTGGCAACAATAGAAACATATATCATACACACTGCCAGTAGATTACATTATCACAGACCAATCATATGACCATGTGGAAAGACAAAAACCAGCAGTGCGCTCTGAGTCAGGTCAAGGCAGGTACAAAAGATAATGGCTGCAAGAAAGAGTAATAATCCTGGATTATCTTAATCACATACCCAAGAAGACGTATGAACAGGTGTCATTTTTTTTAGTGATAGGCCTTTTGAATTAGGTGATGGGAAGTTTATTCAGCAGACTAACTTTAAAAGGATATCAGGAACAGGAAATATCAAAACATACCAGCATTTAGTGCATAGTGTATTGGCAGGTTCTAAAGCATCACAGGTGGAAATGATAGTGTTTGGGAACTGCTACAGTAAAGGGCCCTGTGGAGAATAATGAGATACTTATTTACTTACATATGGATCAAAATCCTTGAGTTTGTTGTCTCTGAAGAATTTGTGGTAAATAACTGCTGCAGCTGCAAGTGGGACAGATTTCAGGTGCAACTTTAATCCTACAAAACAAAAACATTGTTGTAGTCGCTGGGATTGTGGAAAGGTAATGCACACACAGGTGAAAACTAAAATTCTCCAAGTATCATCAGATAGAAAGCTTAAATTTGTTATGCTCATCTCTGTATCTTATCCATTAGTAATGTTCTGAAGTTTGTGTTATAAGAAGCATATACAATAAGGAAAAGTACTACAACTCTACACTTCACAAAATGCTTTATGAATTAATGCAGGCCAGTCCACGTGGATGCCAGGTAATATATCACACACCTTTACATAGAAAAAAGACCATCTTAGCCATCCTTACACACTGTACATATTTTTGCCATACAGCAAAACACCAATGGATCCATCATCTATACTCTTAGCTCAACAATACATGACCAAATTGAGTGTCACCAACTTTTGAGAGGCATCAGGAGAAACCAATCATGTATACAAATATAAGAATATCCTTATGTGTTGTAATACTAGTATACAAACGTACTGGCACATATTAGTATAAAATGATTGGCAGTTAAAATTGTTGAGGAGAACAAGCAAATTTGAGGGACCTTGCTTCATATGAAGTAGGGGAGTGTAGTTTTGTAGACAAAAGGATTAGGTCATGTTCAAGTTGGTACCATAAAGCTGTTGAGTGTAGTTTTGTAGAAAAAAGGGCTAGATGATGATCAAGTTGGTCACAAAAAGCTGTGGAGTTTAGTTTTGTAGAATGGGCTAGGTGACAATCAAGTTGGTCATATGAAGCTGTGAAGTGTAGTTTTGTATAAGAAGGGATAGGTGATTATCATGTAGGTCACATGAAAATCAGTTGATTCTACTAGGACAACACGTCCACTAGGATACTGAACCAGCCTGAGATGTAGCAGACTTGAATGTGGATTTGTTGATAATGACACCACCTGAGAAAAACCCTAAACAAAAAGGCAGATATTGGAAGATCTGGTTCCTCTTGCCTTCAGAGATAACTGAAGACTGCTGCCAGAAAGAAACAGAGCACCCTTTCCTGCCACAATCGAAAGGTGTTCACTATGGTTTCTCTACAGGTGGTAGATGTGCATGGAGAGCTCCTTTAAGGACCAAACACCACTACCTTTTTGGAAGGAGGGTTAGAGATGGGTACTCTGGTAAGTCAGATCCTGTGTCTGTGCAAATTATAATATCTGATGGTAATACTGAGAAGCAGAATGCCAGATGTAAGCCATGAGCAGCCCTCCTATTTCCTGAGATGTAGCCTCATGCATGTAATATAAACTTGTATTTTCATTGTACTTAGCAAAGTTTCTGCTTCCAGATTATCTGCAAGGGTCTCATGAACAAGCAACCCCAAATGAAAAGGTCCACAGTCATAATAACAAGACCCATGAGACCAAGAATTCTGGGGCTGAAATTTGACGCTCTGAGCAAATGAACACAACTGAGATGATATTTACATGTTCCTGAGGGAGGCAAACGTGATTTAGACATGTTTCTTAATTCCACACCCAAATCAATGAAATTCTGGGATGGAATATAACTGGATTTGTCCCTGTTGATATGGAATATGAGGTGACATAAGTGAGAAATAAGGGATTGCTCACCATGTGTTTCTGAAGAAAGTCACCAAGGAGGTAATTTGAAGTCAAGAACATGGCCTGAACTTGTACATACAGCCACTGAAAGTGAATCTCAGGAATTTTCAGAAAGATCTGTGCATGGTAGTATGAAGGTATTTGTATGCATCATGATTTTATTTTAAAGTAAGAAAATCTGATCAAAAATACTTGATCATAACAAAATTTTAAAACTGCAATTATTTACTAAATTGTGACGTCAGATTAATGTGTAAAAACAATGTAATGAATATGCATTATTGGTTTTAACAGTAAAACAATTTAACCTTGTGAAGAATTACATGTTTTTTGCAATACTCTTTGGAGATACTCTGTAAAAGGCTTAGAATTACCCTTAAACACAGAAAAAGTCAATTTATTCCTAAAGCTGAATGTTTACAAACATTTAAATATAACCATGGCTCAAAATTAACACTAATCCACTATCCCCTACTTAGGGATTTTGCCAAACCTGTACAAAATTTTCCAGGCAGACTTAAGGCAGATTTCAGACAGGTTTTTTAAGCACTTTCAGCCTAACCATAATTGCTCATATTAAGGGAGCTTAGGCAAATTTCAAGCAGACTTTAGGTGGATTTCTGGCAGATTTTTAGGTGAAATATGCAGATTAGTTGTCCAAAAATTCTGCTTAAACAAAAAAATCCATCTAAGATTTCCACCTGAAATAAAATTCTACCTGAAAAAAAACCCACCTGAAATAAAAATCCACCTAAGGTTTCCATCTAAAAGAAGGCTGCCTAAAATGTCTACATAAATATCATCCAATAAAAAATCTGCTTCAGATTTCTATTAAACTGCCTAATGATTCTTAGACATTACTGGGAATCAATGATAAATATTCGCAATAATTTTTAAAATAGTTCATAAATTTTATTTTGACAGACATTATCAAATAACATTTGGGTTTATCTTGTCCTCATTTTCTTTCTTGCATACAAAACCTAATCGGTGATGGCATCATTTAAGTCTTTTTCATTTCACTGAAAGTTTGGTGAGATTTCACAAATATTCTGACCAAAACTTTCATCGAAATTTTGGGGAGATCTCACTTAAATTTCACTGAAATATTTGTGAGATTGCACAAAAATTTGGACCAAAACTTTCACTGAAATTCTGGTGAGGTTACATAAACATTTTGGCCAAAACTTTCAATTAAGTTTTGGTGAAATCTCTAACATTTCATTGAAAGTTTTGTGAGAGTTTACTAAAACTTTGGTAAGATTTCACTAAAATTTTGATCATAATATAGTATTTTACTGAAGTTTTAGTAATTTTTAAGACATTTCAAAAGGTTTCAAATAAATAATGGATATGAATTAAACAGGTCTTTATTAACCAAGGTGATATTTCAGTGTACATGAAACAAAATTATACAGATGTTGTAATTATATGACATCCAAGGCAAGAAATATGGGAGTTAATAACAACAACAACAATAATAATAATAATATTAATAATAATAATAATAATAATAATAATAATAACAATAAAGACTTTATGTAGAGAAGGTAACTCAATTAGTTACAGAACTAATCTACCTTGAGGCCTTCTATTTGCTATGTACAGTATATTATCATGATATAATTACTCTTATTTTATACTGAATTCTAACACAACTAGAATATTTTGATAAAATAAACAATAATATCAAAAACGATATTGAAGGATGATTCTACTTGTGGACTAAGAAAACTCCACGAAGACTATCTTTGATAGACATGGGTATCTGGCAACAATATCAACAATTCCCACCAGTGATCTATACGCTGTCCCTCCTTAAATTCTGGAAGTTAATCAGTTTGGAGTTATATAACTTCGAAATCATCCTGGTTCAATTCCTTGTCATATTTAGTACGTTAGCCCCTACTGTAAAGCTCCTTATGGCACAAAAAGCAAAATGCTAGTCCTGGCATTCATTGCGGAAAGGGACCGGATAGAGCATTATAAAAAAAAACAAAAACACAGTTTCGTTGACAATATTAAAAAAAGGGTCCATATCGAGGAAAATAAGACTCAGGTCAGGAGAAATGCGAAATTCTGCTTTAAAACGGAAAACAAGAAAACAATCTTGTTTGATGGTAGTTAAATCCAATGGAAGTTAAACAAAAATACAATAACAACAAAAATTTGAAAAAGAAATATAACAAGGAAAGATGTGGAAAGAAGTTATTGTTCCCAAAATGAACAATAAAATTACAGCTATCAGAAACAGGAAATATAAATGTTGCTGAAAATCATTCAATAGTACAAGAAACAAAAAATAAATTTTCTTATATCTTATTGATATTTTTTTTTGAAATTTCAGTGATATTACAATCATAAAATAGCACTATATTTTCAGAATTTTTGGCAAACTCTCAGTGAAATTTCAATCACAAATTCTCACTGATATTTTCAGAAATGTTGGCAGAGTCAGTGAAATTTCAATCACAAAATTTCAGATATTTTCAGAAATTTTGGTAAAATCTCCTAAAATACCACAATTTTAGTGAAAAAAGGGCATTTGAGTGAATGTCAAAAAATGTTCACGCTGATTTCACTGAAATTTCAGTCACATTTTCCCTAGGGTATGATTTTTGAAGAGCATATTTTAATAGGAAGCAAAAAAAAACTTATTTTTCAGAGTAAACATCACATCTAGTCCAAAATCCACCTTGCACCAAATTTTCGAAGCCCAAAGATTCATCTATGCTTGTAGTTCTTTTGATAAAGTTCAAAATTATGCCTAACATTTCTGCTAAAATCAGTCTAAGTCCAAAATCTGTCTTACAGTAGGAAAGCAAACTGAACAATCAGAACTTTTGCGTCTAACAATGATCCTTTAGGAGGAAAAAGAGAAATAGTATGCTTAACTATTAGACAGATTCAGTCTGTCATCTTAGCCGTATTCCCAGTTTGCCTAAAGTCCGTCTGAAATTTGGGGGTTTTAGGCAGGATACACCCTGAATCCACTTAAATTCCAGGTGGAATCTGCCTAAAAATTTCGTACAGGACAGATCACTAAAACCCAAACATCAGTAATCTGTTGAAGCAGTGAAAATTACTGCTGGTCACAATCATAACAGACAAAAAGTGGTTATAAGTCTGTATTTCTTTAAATGGTTAACTGATCTTGCCTATTGTGTTCACTGAGTACCTACCAAAATTCTGCATTTCATGAGGTATAATAAATGCTCATGGTACAAATGGACAGGTGTTAAATCACTTCTCAAGGCAATTAGTGAGATTATTTTCAAAAGTCTTCATTCATATGGAACTAGCCTGCTGTACTGCCCCCAAGCAAAGATTTCATTATCAATGATAGCAAAAGGTACAGGGTACCAGGCTTACTACTGTACAATCAGAAAGGTCACATTTACCAACCAACAGTAATCCAAATTTATACCTAACAATGTGTTTTAATGTTTATATTGTTGATAAACATTCAGTACACTGTTGATGACAGCTGTGTAAAAATGTGGAAGTATTTGCAAGGTGTACAGCTACTGCCATTAGGACAGAAATTAGATAACAAGAGACATCATGTTAGCAAATTTATCAAGCAAAGAGAATATGAACCTACCAGAAATGCTGGAAGATTGTTAAACTCCTGTTGGACAAGTAAGGATAAAAGTAAACAAATCTCTAACCTAAATTGCCATGGGTTGGGGGTGTTTACTGACCTGGTCCAACAGGATGGTCCCTCTATAGAACCAGGAATTGACTCGGAAGAAGAATACTGAAGAGTTTGCCACTGCATGGAAGATAAGAAGCTGAAGAAGATGGTTTCTTCACCATGCAGAGAGGGAAACCAAGAAGGACGGCCCTGAGAAACTTGAGGACATCTAACAATCAACATATAAAAGAAATTTGGAAGTACAAGAAATAATGAAGAAAAAGTGTGTTTCTGAGACTCCTTCCTGTGGAGTAGATTCCAGGAGTCCTAGTGATGTGATGGAATTTACAAGACAGGGAGAAAAGACGGACTCATACAAGAATGAAATAATGGATAAAGAAAGGAAATGAATTGGAAAAGAAAATGGACATGAAATTGAAAGTGGAACTTTGAATGGATAAAGAAAGGAAATGAATTGGAAAAGAAAATGGACATGAATTTGAAAGTGGAATTTTGTTAAAAAAGGAATAAGTATATGGATAATGAATGAAATGATAATGGACATGCCTTAGAAAATGAAGAAAAAGAAGAAAGACAAAGGAACTGTTTGTATAACTTGACTGCAATACACTACTGAATATAAGAGAAAGACAAAGGAACTGAGTTTGCTAAATTAATTGTAATGCACTATGAGATATGGACTATTTTTCAATACTGAATTTGTAACTTTTGTTATCAGATATTAAGTATATATACCTGTGAATTGAAAGAAGATATCCAGAAATTGCAATGCAGAAAGACTTTATGTGGCGATACAGAGCTTGATTAGATAATAATAAATAGATTTGATGGACGAACAGACAGCTACTAGAATTTCCGACTGCTTATACTGTCTTTTACTTTATCTCCTACAGCTATTAAAGTTATAAAATTACATGCATAGATAATTTGAAATGGAAACCAAAAGCTTTTAAAATTCTTGCTAATTACGAAATACTAGGATAATGTACGTCTGTTAATTACAAAAAATTAGGGATCATGGAAATCAATATTACTAACTATTTATAAATCTAAATTAATTTAATTGATATGATAAAAATGTGTGAAACATCAGTGAGTAGGATTCAAAGGAATTGAGTGGCACGTGCACATGGCGCTCACTATTGAGAGCACAGGTTGTGCACGTGCCCCATGTGTCTAGAAGATATGAATAAATTTGAGCAGCTTATGCTTTAGTGATAAGAGATAAAAACAAAAATTTCTATTCTTCAGATAACGAAATGCTGGAAGAATGAACACAAGTGACTGAAGTGTGTCCCTGTAGTGGCTGTGATGCTGTACACTTAATATATGGAGAAATATGAAAGTGTGTGGGGTACTTCCATCAGAGTCTTGTTGGTGAAATACAGTTGTTATTGTTTCAAGCTGATGATACCAAATAATAAATGTTAAATTAGAAACTTAACTGCCTTCTGTTTGAGTTTTTCCATTTTGCAGTTGGCTCTGATCCCTCACCCCAACATGAATGTCAAAATATCTAAAATGGGGTGTGAAAGGACAAAGGAAATTCTGACAATTTGTGATTGCACCCTCTCTTGTCATCATTTAATTTCTGCCAGTATTGTAGCAGCTATGCACATTACAAATAATTCCACATGTTCAGCGCACCATGCATTGCATGTTTATTAGCAACGGTATAGGTATTAAAACACACACTGTTAAGTATAATTCTGGATTATTCATTCAAATTCAAGGTCAACAGCCAATGAAATACACAGATATTCTGTTCTGACACAAATTATTATTACTAAAAATGAATATTATAAAGGATTTTATGCCATGGATAAACAGAAGAGGGATTATCTGGAAGTCAGTAGAAATAAATGTATTTATTAGTAGCAAGCACCGTATGTATAATGTTTCTCCATTGATACATATAGGTTAGTGTAGTACCCAGTTCATGAAGTAGGGGTACTAATATTAGTACAACAATAAACACAGGTGCTCAACGCAAGCTTGATGTTGAGAAAAAAACAATAATCTGAAGGAAAAAAATCATACAGAGTGACAAAAATGCCTCAGATTACCCTCATGACCCGTTCTGACATAGGACCCTGCCATCATACTATGTAAGAGAGAAGGTAAGTAACTTCCAAATACTTTGTCCCACCCATGACCCTCGATTTCCTTCTGCTATTTTCATCTTTAAAGGCACGCGACCATACTCTATGGCTTGTTTTACTCCCGAGATATTTTTCTATTCATCAAGCCATCACTGACTATCATCAATAGAGTCGCAAACATGGTATATGTAGCTCTTTTCACCGGTTTTCACCTGAGCGTAACGTTGTCCCAGCAGGCAAAATTTGCACGTTTCAGAGCCTGTAACTTCAGTTTGCTTCAACGCTGAAAAGTCAGTAGTGGCTTTATGAATAGAAAAATATCTCAGGTGTAAAACAAGCTATACAGTATGGTCGTGTGCCTTTAAAGACAGAAATAACAGAAGGAAATCAAGGGTCATAGGTGGAACGAAGTATTTGGAAGTTACTTACCTTCTCTCTTATGTAGTATGATAGGCAGGGTCCTATGTCAGAACAGGTCATGGGGGTAATCTGAGGTATTTTTGTGGCTTATAGACAATTCGGCCCAAAGACAATTCGGCCCAAGACAATTCGGACTGACTTGGGCCGAAATTAAGACAATTCATCCCAGCTTGAAAGACAATTCGGCCCAACTCGAAAGACAATTCGGCCCAACTTTGCGATAGTTGTATCAAGTACTTTTACTTCAAACAACAAGTAGATACTATATAAGATATATATAATTTAAGTAGGACAAAATGTTTTTGACGATTTTTATAGGTTGTAAAATAGAATAGGTTTTAGGAAAAAAAATTGAACAAATTTTAACAAACTAAACTATCTTGATATTCTTTAAAAGAAAATAATCATACTTCGTCACACACACACACACACACACACACACACACACACACACACACACACACACACACACACACACACACACACACACACACACACACACATATATATGAGAGAAAACACAAACTGATATATATTGCGCATTCCAATTAAAATACTTATATACATTTATTTTTTATGCTAAAAAATATATGCATCTGCACAATGACATTCTCAATTTAAGTCGTCCGGTCAAATTATCTATATTGCTTAATAAAACAATAATACTTAACAGGTAACATTCTACAGAATACATTTACATTTTTCTAAGAGTAGCGACACCGTACATGAGATATTATAACAAATACCTTTAATTTTAGGCTTCAGGTTGTAACACTGCTTCATATATGACACACTTGATTGCACATGGCTTTATAAAATATAAACAATCTATTGTTACAAATTAGTGACAAGAGTAGAGGTGAGGCATACCTCTTGAAAACACTAATCCGACTTTGAGAGGGATACTTCAAAAGGCTTTCTTACCTTTTAATGAATACTTACTTGTTTTGTTAGACGATCTGTTAATTTATTAATCAGCGAATAGAGTAGAAAATCAAGGACCCTTGATACCCATGACATATGTTTCACCCAGGCTTCATGGATGTACTTCAGAGGGGCTATAGTAATTTTTATTACATCTTTTAATTTATTCTTCCTTTGAATTCATTTTTTGAGTAATGTGTGTTTAGCATAGGCCTATATATACATATAGAACCAACCGAATGCACATTTATTATTTATGAGTTATAGTGTTGTAGATTTAGTGTTATAGTCAGATTTCTTGTGTCCTTGTTTGACAAGTAAGTCTTTCTGAATTAAATCTCAAAATGGCCTGGACAAAGCAGACTGCCCGGAAGAATACAGGCGGAAAAGTGCCAAGGAAACTCCAGTTTGACAAGTCATTCCGAATTAAAGGAAGGAATTACAGAATCAAGAATGGAATGGATACGGACTCTGATTTAAGGCAATGGAGCTATAAAATTATATAAAATTAATCAACTAGAAAAGAATTTGAAGTACACTATGTGATGATGAGACTCCTTCCTGTGATGACCAGGGAGAAAGGACAGAGTCGACATACTGTATGGATATTAAAAGTTGACTTAATTATGAAATGGAACGGAAACGGATTTATGATTCAGAATATTACGTAAGAAATGGACTATTGATTTAAATAACTTAGAAATGAATTCGAAGAACAATTACTTAACAGGAACTTAACCTTAATTTACTTTTGTAATTGCACATATAGCTTTAATAGACACGATAACCTTTAATATATACCTGCTGAATTGATATAACTTGTATATAACTTGTTCTAATTGCACATAAATCTTTAATAGACTTGATAATCTTAATAAACCTTACCTTATCTAACCATAATTAATTATCAGAACTAAAACTTTCCAAATGATTAATGAATGCTAATTAACCTAACTATAATTACTAAATATTATATTCAAACTTTCAAAATTATTGATTTACAATCAAAATTGCCAGACTAGAACTAAACAATTATTCATGTATTGGACAAGAAACTCGTGGCAACTGAGCTAGTGTTCACGTGATCATGGAAGCGTAGTGTGAATGCTGCTCGTGCCTAATTAAGATCCTAAAATGTAACCCATGCACAAAGCAGGAAACATTATATTAATTCATTTATTAAAACTATTTCTAAATAATTATAAAAATATTAAAACTCTATTTAGTTAATTAACTTCCACTACCAACTTTGCATATATGGAAATTAAATATGAAATTAGCTTAATTAATCTTAATACTAACTTAGTATACATTGGAAATTAAAATTTAATTTCCTTTCTCATTAAACTTGAGACTTATAGATTAACTATAGGTATAAATTAAATAACAACTCCAGGAATTTGATACATTAGAAGATACAATTGATTTGAATGGTGTACAATCCCTAACTCACAAAATTTAATAAAATCGAAATTCAATAAATATAACACAAGAAACACACACATAATAAAAAAAAACATGAATACATAAAATACTTTTAACTTTTGGCATTAGGGGGTTCCTCATATGATGTTAATCTGAGAAGGACCACACCAATAAATTATAGAATTATACTGTGTGTCTGTATCTTGTATATTCCAACAATGCACTACCCAGGTATTCAGTTCACTAAGGAGGTGACAACTCGTCAACAAGCTGTGGAATGTGACTGTTGCCATCGATGACAACACAGGACATGTGACACAGGTGAGAATAACTTACACACTTTGTTACTTAAATATTTGTTAATAGTTTCAAATGAAAGTAGTACGTACTATCAGACATAATGAAAAAAAATACCTTTCATTTTTGCAGTTGATATGGACAAAGCAAGAGATTAAATAAAGATCGAAACAACACAGTAGAAGCACTATGTTTCTGCTTGAAATGTAAAATGAGCAACTTTTCTTCATATACAAAGATAATTATATAGCAACTCAATTTTGGGACTAACTGTATCGTGACTTTTGTTATCAATAACATAATCATAATATTTATTTTCAGGAATTTCTTTAAAAGTGTATAAGGAGGCACTGAAGTTGGGTAGTTTGACCTTCATCTGCAGTCCATGCGTTCGACCCAAAAGAGAAAATGAGAGCGAGCCAGCAGATGACATCGATAAAAACCACCGACGCTTGAGCTTAGTGTAAGTTAAAACGAATTCTAGGTTTATTGTATCCCAATACGACAACATTAATAACCTCATGAACTTTAACCAGTTGCTGTCACAGAATCATACAATGAAGATCCACCGACGTGATAGCTTATAATAAGTTAAAAACCAATACAGCTTTATATACCCTAATATGATAATAACTGCATTAAATCTAATACCTATAAAGTTGTATATTGTAAGAATATATTGGTTTTTATAACATATGGTGAAATATTAACTTGCGCTGGCGACCGTCGCTTATATCATTATACCTTGGTAGGCCATTAGTCTATTGGTTTAAATTTTCAACGTTTGTAAATCAGCATTACACGTATGTATGTTGTTTTTTGTTTATGCACCTTTCGTAATTTCATCTTCAGACTCCGGTTGCTGTCAATGCATCATACGACGAAGAGCCGTCAGGGCTGGAGCTTAGCGTTAAGTGGCAATAGAGTAAAAACTGGTTATTCGTTCCGTGGTACTTCTCAGTGTGCGAGTTGCTGATTAAAGAATATCAGTATAATTGAAATTGCAAAATAAAAATCTTGAAAACAAGACGGGAAATATATATATATATATATATACGAATAATTTCAAATTCATCGTTAATTGATCCATTTTATTATTTTAATTATATATTATACATTTAATTATTATGTGTGATGTTGTGGATTAAGAAGAATTTAAAAATAATACTTTTGATTTATTAGAACTATGATGTTACCCACTCATGGACAACTGTAATTCCTATTGCTGAGTCAACGCCAGTGGATGCTGATCCCTTCTTAGAGAGCACCTTTATAGACAACCCTGGATCATCTTTCGACATACCAAACAGAAGCACTGAACCAGTACACCCCGTTGAACATTCTACCTTTGATATAATGAACAGGTCTTCGATCCAACTACATGAAGAAGTGCAAGAAAAGTATATACATGTACATCGGGGTTTTTTTCTTCCAAACAAACATAACATATTGTTAATAGAAACAAATTCCAAATTACACCATTTTATATATACCAATTTTCTAACACTCAGTTGGTCCCTGGCCAGTTATCTGGAAAATTGATTATAGCAGACTCATTTCATCAACAACATAAAGAATAATGAAATAAATACTCCTTGTAATGATTAATTAGTACTCGTACCTGAACGATTTGTGAACACTGAGTAAATGAAGAAACTAGTATTTAAATTTTTCAAAATCGATGCTCCCATTGAAAATCTTTGTAACGCGAACCAAGCACGTTTGTTTATTCACAGCTGTATGTACGGGTACATGCAATGGCATATCTTTTTCTTATTGTTGTTCTCTGACAGATGACTCAATCCAAACAGAGAATTCTATGACAGAGGCTGTTGTTACATACACAGTTCTCGACATGGGAACAGAGAGAGGCAAGAGAAAACTCGTCGGTAGTGATGGTTATACATATACGATAAAGAGACAAAACAAAGGAACTACAGAATGGCGTTGCAGCATCCGCAACAAGGTCACTGCCTGTCCTGTCATCATCCAACATCAGGGAGACTCATTCATTAAGCTTCACCAGACACATTTACATGCTGCTAATCCTGGTGTACTGACAGCAGTTAATATTCGCAAGGAGGTAGAATTTAATTATATTACATACATTTATTGGCGAACTAGCAATAACAGGACGACACGATAATAATACATGAACATAATATATCTGCAAACTTAGAATATGTTCTAAATGAGTTCGACTCTGTTCTAAACTTCGCTATATGAATAATGCGTAATACTAAATTTTTATAAGTATAGTTATAATTATGTATATTGAGTTGAATTAAGGGCAAAGTTATAGTGGTGCATAAATGTATCGAATTCTTTCTTTCAGCTGAGAGTCAAAGCTGTACATGATTTGTTTGATCCTGCCCAGAATATTGTAGATTGCGTACTTCAGGAGCACATAGATGTTGAACAACCGGAAGCATCAAGACCCACCTACAACAACATGATTCGAAACTGTAACAGATATAGAGAAAGAGAAAGACCTACGGACCCATCAGACTTGTCATTCGAGGTACATAAATGACGTTACATAACTCGTTATTTTTCTCTACTGAATATTACATGACAAATGCAATCGGAACCTTATACTGAATAAATTATTTCTATGTTACGTTTGATTCGTATCAAATATGTGTTCTTAAGAAGGTGTTGTTTATTTTCAATTTTCAGCTGGATGAAGACTACTTGTCGAATGCAATTACAGAGCCCTTCTTCAGACAAGATGTAATCTGCAAAGACAAACGCCACTTAATACTTGCTACTGATTACCAGCTGAACTCCTGAGCAAGGCTAAAACATGGTACATCGATGGTACCTTCAAGATCGTGAAGAAACCTTTTTATCAGTTACTAACGGTTCACAGTTTCTTGAAGTCTGGAGAAAATATGAAGCAAGTACCATTAGTGTTCATCATGATGTCTGGCAAGAACAAGAAAGATTACAAGAAGGTACTTTATTATTTTGCTCACCACTTTTGATAATACTCACTATAAATAAAAACGCAAGTAACTTTACAATGTCTTCATTCTGCAAACTATTAAGAAAACAAAAATCCGTTCACATTTTATATGTTCTCTGTTCACTATATATTTTCTCTCTATATTAAAATCAATTTACATAATGTTTCATTATTAGGTGCTCCAGGCTCTACTTCGACTTTTACCCAGAGAACCATCAGTCAAGTCATTTGTAGCAGACTTC
Organism: Megalonaias nervosa; assembly: GCA_016617855.1. Taxonomy (NCBI): domain Eukaryota; kingdom Metazoa; phylum Mollusca; class Bivalvia; order Unionida; family Unionidae; genus Megalonaias; species Megalonaias nervosa. The sequence goes on from JAECUM010001286.1 coordinate 156,218, forward strand.
GAAAGTGGAATATGGAAGGCACTCCACTTGGTTTTCGATAATCCACATATAAGTGGATGTGCTTCCACTCGGGCCAAGCTGTGGCGAAAACTTCAGGAAAAAGGCCTTCAGGTAAATATTGTTTTATTTTTTATATACCACTGTTATAGTCTCTTTTTCATATTTAGTCGATTTGTGACACGTTAAGTCTTCATTTATATTTTTATCAGTTCTTCACTATTTGAACCTAGAGATAACATGATTCACGGTGTTCATTTGTAAAATTTTCCTTATTATGTTAATGATCTCATTATCTGCATCAATATGAAGGCTAATATGCATATATTGTTTATTTGCAGACGGCATATAACCAGCGGGATGGTGTTTGCTTTGCCCTTTCTGCCAGCCAAACATATCCCCACAGCTGTTGAAAAATTAAAAGGAAAGGTCAGAACCGCCACGTTAGATGAATGGATGACGTATATCAGTGACAGGTGGATATTCAGCACAATTTGGCCCATATCCACGTGGAGTGTCTTTGCAAAAACAGTACGAACAAACAATGACGTGGTGGAGGGCTGGCACAGTCGATTGAACCACAAAGCGCGTAAAAGCAAACTTCAGTTTTATCTTATGCTTACTCTACTATACAAAGAAACCCAAATGAAACCATCTCAAGTAAAGATGGTATCAGAAGGAAAACTGACAAGATACCAAACTAAGCAGATCCGTATCATGCATCAAAAACTTTTTAGGATTTGGAGGAAGTACACAAAAAAGGATATCAGTGCCAATGGTCTTCTAAGAATGTGTGGAAGCATCTACGGACCACGAAGCGGAAAAACTGAGTTGCGTTTCAGAATCATTGATCAAACTATTCCTTATATTGGTCAATGATCACATACGTTGATTTTTTCATATCATTTCTGTGTGTGTGTGTGTGTCTGTGTGTGTGTGTGTGTGTGTGTGTGAGAGAGAGAGAGAGAGTAATGCTGAGCATTTTGTCAGTGTTTAGTTGCTGCAATATCAAGTTCTTACCAGTTAAGTTTGTTTGTTTTTATTTATAATTTAAGTTATGTTTTATTTAAGTTCATGTTTTGTTATGTGCGTGCATAAACTGAAAGCTTGACAGTACCAGTCAATATCATCAATCATAGTTGCTCCATTATTCCATACAAATTAGAAATGAATAAACTGATTGCTAGTCTTAATGATTGACTTTGCGAAGAGCAAACGTGACAGTAGCAGAAAGCAGCTGAAAATCACTGAGTTTTTCAAACATAATAAAGTATTACAATTCACGGATGAGAAAATTTAGTGGTATGAAATTTATACAGACACCTTTTTTTAACCTTCGGATGTACTGTTCCATCAGTCAGTACGTAATATTTCCTATTTATTTTTCCATTGAATTCAGTCACATAATGATCTGTGACAAAATTATTGAATATTTTAAATCTGTGTGCGGATATTTTCGATGGAAATACTTGTATTGTGGATTCAATGTATGTGATTCGATTCAAAGGTGAGTACTCTATTTATGCTATAGATTAGATATGTATATATAAACTATACACGTGTATGTACCAATGCGTGGTTCCACGAATAAAGAAATATATTATATATGCAATCTCTGTTATCACTGCAGGTGTTTTCTCATTTAATATACATTGATTTAAAATGGTAATTATGCCAATGAAGCACACGTTTCTGCACCCATTTTCATTAGCACACACCCCCACCCCGCTAACCCTGCAAATTTGTTGGTACTGTACATGGCTGCTTATAACACGGTTTGGTTCATAACACGGTCGGGTTCTATGGCTCCCAACTACCATGTTATAGCAGGGTCCCACTGTATATATATATATATATATATATATATATATATATATATATATATATACTTTCATACGTCACATTTTAGAATATGTTTCTCAAGTCTGGAACAATTGCTCTACTGAAGATATGGGCAGATTGGAGAAAAAAATTAAATTGGAAGCTGCACTGATTAATTGCTCTTGAGAGTCTTTTTATACAGAAACTGATTGATAAAACTCTTGCACAAGGAAGGAAGAAGAAGAGATTATGTATATTGTATTTAGTTATAAATACTCAAGTGCCAAACAAAATCGACCTTCTTCCACATGAGATATGATGCATCTCATTATTGTCTATGTAACTCCCAAAGCATCACATCCATCTCTACTATACTTCTTTTTTTCAGGCGTCCTTTCTCCCATGTAATATTTGTCTTTGGACGGTTTTCCTAAAGATATCCGACAGCTCCTAACCTTTATAACTTCGAAAATATTTATCTAATTCAACAAATGTTTCAAATTTTATTCTCAACCTATTCTATTTTACAAACTTATTAAATTGAGAATGAAACGGTGTTCTCAAACCAGTGCACACTTTCACAGATAGGAACTAATTATTGTACATCATTGATATTCGTTCTCACTTTGAAAAACGAAATAAGTACTAGAAAGGAAAAGGTGACCTCCCTTTCATTCATACATTACACATTATATCCCAAAAGATAAAAAAAAATAATTCAGTTACCTAAAGCAAGGACTTTGAAGTATACGGTAAAAAACAAATTATATAAGAATTGTCCAAAAATATTTTGTCTTAGTTAACTTACGCATATATAAGTTATAAATTACCGAGTATTTCTTACCGATTATTTCCTTTTAAAAATAAATACTTGTTAAAACTATTGTCAGTTGCATTATTAAGTTGGCCGAATTGTCTTTCGAGTTGGGCCGAATTGTCTTATTTTCGGTCCAAATTGGGCCGAATTGTCCAATTTTTGTCACTATGATTTTTTTCCTTCAAATTATCGTGGGGTTTTTTTTCTCAACATCAAGCTCGCGTCGAGCACCTGCGGCGATAAAAAGGTGGAAGTGATGTTGGATAAATGAGCTTGACCTGAATAGTTGTGGCAAGAAGTTACCTGCTTCATTAATAAATCTGACAACTCTAAAATGGACCCTGCCTTCGTTATCTGACATTCTTTTCTGCTAAATATCAATCCCCCAAACCTATCTCACTCATGTACTTTTACATCTTTCATTAAGAGATACATTCAATTAAGCGTTAAATGTAATAAATGCATTTGAATGATTCAGATTTAAAAACGGAAAAAGTATTAGGGGCAAGGTTTGAGTACTCAGTAAATATTTTCTACATCTTTGCAATATATTGTATTGAATATTTTATTGGATATATAATTGATTAAAAGTATGAGAGAATTTTAATATAACAATTATTTCAAACTATATGAAATAAATATTTACTATAGATTTATATTTTCCGTTTGCTGTTTGAAGTTTGTTTTTTATTCTTTCATCTATATAATGTAACAATTTGTAATCGATAGATCCCTGTGTAAAGGGTTGTTTCCCTTTTGCCGCATGCGCAGTTCACAAAAACAACCGCCAATTTGAAACAAACTTGACCAGACCTGATAACAGCATTGCTAATAAGATTGAAAAACAGTGAAACTTTAAAAAAATAATCAAGATGACGAGTGCATTGGTAAATTTACGTTTTAGTACATTATTTAAGATGGGTTCAGAGGCAACTTTTGATTTAAATGTTGATAAATGCCACGTGAATCAAGTTTTCAACTGATCCGCGACTTTGCAATGCGAGCGAATGTTCTTTCTTTTCCTTGTAACGCGTGTATTATATATGCATATATTCCTTCATCACTAACAAATCCACCTTGATATACTGTAATTTGCTTTTGTTCAGCGGTGCATATAAAATGGAATGTTCGCACCATTTCATCAATAAAGAATGCAAGTTGAGACCCGCAGACGTTAAGTGTAACCTATTTTCGAGGGGGGAGAGAGAATTCCATGTATTTGCCATACATCAATTTTTGAGTGCACAAATGTCATTATTCTGGCTTGTTTATCCATTAAACTGCTATGTAAGGTAAGTAAGCCAAGGTAACATTGTGGATTTGTCTCACAAGATGATGCTAAGATATATATATAACAAGCTGACAGAATCTCTCTTTTTGGAGCAGTTTCCGAATCTCCTGGAGTATGGAAATTCGATAGGTGGCAACCTGATTATTCTTGGAGATTTCAACTTTCACTTTGTCCTGGAAACCCATGCACATCGAAACTCCTAGATTCCATTCATGTTTTCAACCTCAAACAGTCAGATAGCCAACCCACCCATATACATGGTCACATATTAGACTTGATTCTTTACAGACCTGATGATAATATTCTTCAGTCCTCCCTGGTGTTCCACGAACTTTCATCAGATCACCTCTGCATTATATGCCATCTTGACGTATCAGTCCCTAACCCTCCACCTTTATTCGCTACTAAGAGAAACCTCCGTATGATAAACAGAACCAAACTAATGCATGACATCCAAGCAAACCTAACAACTAGCTTACCTACTACAGCAGAACAACTTGATAACTGCCTGCGTTCATTGCTCGACAAACATGCCCCAGCAACCAAGTGCAGAGTAGCAATTCAGAAGTGTTCTCCGTGGTATAGCAGTGTTAGGGACCAGCTTCGCACTGCTAAAAGAGACCGCCGTAAAGCTGAGAGGCTTTGGCTTTCCACCAGACTCACTATTCATAAGCAGATCTATGATGCGCTAAGAAGAATGTCACAAACATAGTCCATGCAGCTAAATCAGCCCACTACAGTACTAAAATCATGGAAAGTTCCAGCTGCAAAGAGCTATTTGAGATTACTAACAAGCTGATGTCAAGGAACAAATGTACACCACTTCCAGCTACCTTCTCTCTAGTCGACCTTCCGGACCTGTTTGCAAATTTCTTCGTGACAAAGTACAAACCATCAGAGATAAACTTGACAACACAATTTCAGTTGACTCGTCGTCACCATACAGTTGCGATACAGAATTTCAGCGGCAACCGTTAGCAGCATTTGAACCTGTCTCTATGGATTTAGTACGTACAATCGTGATGAAGAGTGCACCAAAGTCATGTGAACTGGATCCGATTCCGACGTCACTGCTGCTAGAGTGCTTGGATCCAATACTGCCTTCACTAACTGATGTTATTAATACTTCTCTCTCAACTGGGGAATTCCCATCATTTTACAAAACTGCCATTGTAAAGCCTCTGCTGAAGAAACCAACACTCGACCATAATGATTTAAAGAACTACCGCCCAGTTTCTAATCTCCCATTCATGTCAAAAATCTTAGAAAAAGTTGTTCTATCCCAACTTGTATCTCATCTGAATTCAAACAGTCTTTTTAGCAATGTACAGTCTGCATATCGCCCTTGCCACAGTACTGAAACTACTCTTCTGAAAGTAGTCAGTGACCTTCTCTCTGCTTTGGATAGTGGAAAGATTACAGTCCTCACTCTCCTTGACTTGTCTGCAGCATTTGACACTATAGACCATGATATATTACTTCACCGTCTCCAGCATGTATTTGGCATTCATGATACAGCCTTACTATGGTTCAAGTCCTACTTGGTCAACAGGACACAAATTGTGTCCGCAAATGGAAAACACTCCAGCCCAGTTGAACTATGCTGTGGTGTTCCACAGGGGTCTGTTCTTGGACCTGTTCTCTTCATTCTATACACTCAGCCACTCTCAAGTGTCATAGATCATCATCCAGTGTCTCACCAATTGTATGCTGATGGCACCCAAATATACAAATCTAGCCATCCAGCTGAAGTTGAAGCTACCATCCAAGGCGTAGAGAGGTGCATTTCCGATGTGAAATCATGGATGACATGTAACAAGCTGCAGACGAATGATGATAAACCTGAAGCCATTCTGATTACAACACAAAGACTTTCTCATTCACATCCTTTACCGCAGACAATAAATATCAGCAACACCAACATTAAATTCACACAGTACGAAACCTCGGTGTTACTCTTGACAGTACTCTCTCATTGCACCAACATGTCATGAACATATGCAAGGCTGCATATCTTGAACTAAGACGCATCAGCTCCATTTGCAAGTATCTTTCAGTTGATGCCACCAAAACACTTGTGTGTTCCTTAGTACTTTCAAGACTGGACTATTGTAACTCAATTCTGTCTGGTTCGTCTCAATATCTACTTCAGAAACTTCAAAAAGTTCAAAATACAGCTGCTCAAATCATCCTTAGAGTACCACAATCAGAGCACGCCTCTCCCCTGCTCTGTACCCTACACTGGCTACCCATACAATCCAGAATTAAACACAAAATTTGTTCTCTGTGCTACGTTTCATTGACGGGCTCCAGTCCAACATACCTATCTGACCTCACCCATGTGTACACACCTGCAAGATGCTTACGCTCCTCTTCTGACACTCGTATTCTTATTATTCCCACTATGAAGATGAAATCATATGGACAACGCTCTTTTGCATACCAGGGCCCAGCAATGTGGAACGAATTGCCCACTGCACTTAGACACAAAGATACAGTGATCTCATTCAAGAGCGCTCTTAAAACTCACCTATTTCAACTGCAAGAACAGACTTAAAGACCTAATAATGTATCCTTGCCTTAAATATTTACAGTATATTTTCTGTTTCTACTTTCGTGGTGTTTGTTTTTAATTTTGTAATCATATCATTATATATGTTTTTTAAGTGTTGTCAAATGTTGTAAAGCGCTTAGAGCTTCTAAAGATTAGGTGCTATACAAAGTCCTCATTATTATTATTATTATTATTATATATTCATGTTAGTCCTACATGTAAGACCTCGACGCTGATGTTTATGTTGTAGGCGTCTGGGTCTTACTGCCAAACTAACGGTGCTGTGTAGTATGTTTTGACGTCGACTAACATCGTAACGAAAGTCAAATTTTCAGGAATATCTCACACAACTGGCAACCAATAACAACGCTTCTCTTCAAAGTAAAGTCAAAATGTTTTAGTCAGACTTTACTTACTCTGATGTCTTTTCTCTAATAAATTCAAATTGTCACAAAAGAAATGTACCTGTTTTCACGTTTCGTTGGCCTACATTTCATTTGGCTGGAAAGCAATGAGAGCTGGTTATGCAAAAATCCGGTTAAGTTGAAATATTATTCTTTAATGAAACAAATAAAAATATATTATGCCTGTTGGAACGGTAAGCAGCGTTTTGTTCAAGAAACATTCCCCACATGAACCTTCATGAACATACTTCAGCATACCTCGACTACCGTCGCATTTCAACAAAATTCAAATATATGTCAACAGAACATGAAAATGTGTCCATTTGCTAGTGTCAGATTTTGATTCCACCAGGATAAAAAACAGCACAGTAAGTATATTAATTACATATCAATTTGTGGAAGAGTCTTCATATGGGCTGCCAAGTGTGTGAGATAATCCTGAAACTTTGACTACTTGTTGCGATGTCAATCAACATCGGAAAACGCTATACAAGGCCGTTATTTGGGTAGTAAGATGTAGCACTAAAACAAAAATAACATGTGATATGTCTTACATTGTAGGACTATATTCATGGATGTCACTGATTAAACTTGTTTGGTAAGATTTATTTGGGGACATGATCAAAGAAATCTTCAATATCCAACTGAACAGAATGTCTGTTAGGTGCTATATATGTGAGCTGGGTGTTATTTTTAGGGATAAATGATGAACTGCAACACATGCTGCTGGTAATGGGGTTTAATAATGGATAGGAAAAGTATGGAATAAACCTAAATCAACACAAATCGAATACTTAATATACAAGCCTAGAAGTAACTGGGTAGTTCTCCGGAATTGGTGACTGCCTGGTATGGTCCCAATTCTTTTTCTGTATTATTTTTTCTGGGATCTTGATGGGCTTACAGTGAGATTCAGTATATCAAATGTACCCTAAAGAATCAGTAGTATCAATATCGGGCGCTTTTCGTTTTTTGCTTGTTGAATAATTAGACTAAAATTGATGAAATCAGCAGAAAATGGTGACCAAAATTTACTTGTAGCAACCGATGCCAAACAGCTTAATGCTGGCAACACCACATGTACAGACTGTGGTTCAAATCTGTGTTTTAGTTTATAAAACAATGCCAATAAAAAATGTAAATGACTTCAAAACACAATTTTTTTTTGTTTTTGTTATATTTGGGAACTTGGAATTAACCGTCTCGTTTGCACATGTACATGTCACATTTTCCGGGTGTATGTTTACTTGCCTGCAGCTCAGAAACAGAATCCTGCAATTTGTCATTTATCACAAACATGAAATTAAACAAACAAATTTTCATTTATTTAAGTTTATTTTCTAAAAACCAGTCAAAACCGCCAAAATTTGATCGATTTTAACCAACCGTGTCACATAATGTAATGTGATGGCCAAATTTCAGTCTCCATATGCGGTATAGTGGGCTGTATTAGTACTGCAGATACTGTTTGAAAATAAGCTGAATATAGAAACACATAAAATTGAAACGTTTACAACAGAATTCCGTCACGTGAAGCGAGGTGTTTAACAAAAAAGTATGACGTATCACCCATATCCGGTTTATGTACGTACGAGATGCTGGGCAGGAGATTGAATCATTACTCAGCAATTTATCCAAAAATCAGCCTTCGGAGTATTCTTCTTGAGTTGAGGTAAGTTAAATATTAATTTAGAGTTGAGGTAAGTTAAATATTAATTTAGAGTGTTTCTTATATAAACAAACGATACTTTACAGCTAAATTACCATCATCTGACTTTTTCTGCACTCTGTGAAATTTGGTATTGCCTGGTTTTATGAATGTCGCTTGTAACGGAACAAGATGGTCAAAATTGTCTACAAACGAAGTACTGCTTTTTTTTGTATTAATTTTATTGAATTTTAGAAATACTTCTGACCCTGCGTTGTTTTGCAGTCGAATACAGAGCCAGTCGATGTTTTTTAAAGGAGAAATTACATTTGTTCGTGAAAACATCCTGTTCGTTACTGTGACCGATGGATGCAGCTAGTACAGCTGCTAATGTTTCTCAATATTGTTCAAATTGACAGGTCAACATGAACATTTAAGTTCTGTTTATACAATCCATCATTGTACTGTTTTTTGTTTATTTATCTTATTATCTGTTGGATTTACTGAGGTTGATGTCGCATGCATTACATGAGACAACTTTGGACTATAGTCATTGACAACAGCCTAAAATTTCTTCCTAGCAACCCAGTAGCAGCATGTTTTTAAGCAAACTTGGTCATTTCTGATTCAGTAATGGTTGCCCCCATTTCATATTCAAATAATTTTGAATCACATAATACGCATGTACAAGATTGGTGATATGTTCATTGCACTGAGACAGCATTGTAATTGTAATTTTTATAAAATACTTGTTACTCTTGCATTGTCATGTACGTATATTTTGTTCCTGAAACAGTAAATTATTTCCAAAAAACATTCTCTTGCATTTGTATCAATATAGTAAATAGGAATTTCTATAAATGGAATTTTGAAATGATTCTGAATTTTGAAAAGGACTTGGAAGTGGAATTGACATAGACCTAAATAAATTGACCAAAAGTCACTAAGTGCATAATTTGTATTTTTTATTAAAAATATGTCGCACTTAATTTTCAGTTATGTCAACATATTTGATAACTCCCATTATATTACTGTATATAGCTTATAATAGCTTGTGCTGCATATTGCAGTCGCTTCAAGTCCAGGAAGATGATCTTGAGGTGCGGTACCTCTGCCAGAAGGATGGGAAATATTATTTCCCTGACACACAGGATGATGCCTGGATTGTACGTGCTGACATTATTGGCCATCTTGATATGGCCCAGATGGCCAGTAGAGTGTTCCCCTAAGTTTGAAAAAATAAAATACATTTGAAATTACACAGTTGTTATGTGTTTTTCTGTCACCTTCTTCATTTAGTCTGCCTGTCACATGTAACACTGTGACAGTCACATGTAGCACTATGACACAATCCAGCATATTGAATGTGGCTAAAAATAGGAAAACTTTCATATCATTCACATATATATATTCAAAATATGATTCACAGACACACACACAACAAATTACATGGGTAATAGTAACATCTTTTCCTCCAAATAAGGCTCTATCATAAAGGCTGAACACTAATGTCCTGCATGTTACAGTGTGACAATTTTTTGACGATCATCTGAAATGTTCAACACAGATTTTGACAATTTTGCTTTTAAATCTTTCTTTCTATTTGTACTATTTGAATTTATAGCAAAGGTCTTAAACTATGGCCTTGCTTTGTAAGTTCAAGGTACTTTATGTCACACTGTAACACACGTGAAACCCTAGCACCCATTTTCTTCAAGTCGCAAGCATGTGAAAATGAATTCACTCCCTGATTTTTCTTGTAGAATAGTGACCCAGGTCTAGTGTTATATACCATTTTGTTGGTGGATGCAAACCTTCACCAAATTACACTTTAGCAACCTATAGCAGTGGTTCCCAAACTTTTTCGGGCCGTCTTCCCTCCCCCCTCCCCCCAGTAAAAGTATTATTCAGCATTAGCGCCTCCCTCGGTAATCCCACCACCCCCTAGGGGGCAGTATCTGCCCAATTTGGGAACCACTGTACTACAGTGACTGATTTAGGTCATCTCTAATGGGATTTGAACCCACCTAATTCTCCTCTCACCACCATCATATTTATTCACCATTATATTAATATATGACCTGGGTCACATATATTTTTGAGTTAGTCAGCTGTTTATCAATTTGTAATTCATTATTTTAAACGTTAGAGTGGAATAAAATACTGTTGTTGGGTGAAATACTGTTGTATAGTTTTGTTGACGAAAATGATTTGATTAATAATGTTTTTGAGTGGAAACCAGCTAATCATGAAAGGATAATACTACTGTGGCATTAAAAGAGGAGCCAATCCTGAACCATAAATGACATACTTTCTGGTACATTTAATAAATTGACTGTATCAACATTCTGTTTTTTGCCACACTTGTTACATCTTCTTTGAATATTTTTATATAAAATTTTACAAATATATTGCTGGCACTATATCTATATATATATATATATATATATATATATATATAGACACATCTCTGTATGTGTGTGTGTGTACCAGCCAGTTGACAAAAATAATACCCTTATGGCACAGAATTTGAATATTTACTTTTTGCATTTTTAATTAAATGTTTTGAAACCGAAATGGTATAGATTTTAGCACCTGAGTGTATCTGTTTTTATCAACAAATATGAACAACAAAAAAGAAAACGCTGACTTTACATTTAAATGCAAACCACGTGTTTAGTCCTTAAGCAGTAATGGCCCAGTTATAAGATTGAATATATATGTACACAACTAGTTACTAGTTCAGTTCGGACTATACATGTACTGTAAGGAACAGGCCATTTAATGTATGAGGCTAAATTGTTCTTTCCACCTGGGTTAATTTTTTATCCTTTCATTCATCTTATGACAAGCTTTGTCTTTGTCAAGTAAAGTAAGTGCCCTTTTTTATACTGCAAATCAGAACAAGACAGTAGTTTTCAAACATTTACCCACCCACTCCCTTCTAAAAACTTAACTGGTCTCTTGTTAATATAGACCACGCTTCAGTGGATATTCAGCAGAAATCAAGGCACTGACATCAGAAGATGTTGTCAGTTTCAGCTTTGTGGCTAGTTACTGCAGCTGGGTGGATGAAATGTGATGCACTACTTTGGAACACAGGCACAATGTGTTTGTGTCCACTGGCAGGAATATTCATTCTTTCTTTTTCTTCCATAATGCTATAATGTCTTGTACAGTACATGTATTAATATTCTTACCACTTTCTGAACTTTGCCAAATTTCACTTTTTGTATGTGTGGATTTATTTGGTAAAATTTTATTTTTTATATTGGAAGATTGCCTAAAAATGTCAACATGTCATGAATCAAAAAAGTATAATTTGTTTAGCATTTTAATAATCATATAGGCTTTATTTCTGATACTAACATTGGTGAAAATGTCTTCTCTGAATCATGAAAAAACTTTCATGGCAAACATCTTTTTGGTTTTGTGGGAAAGATTAAACTTGTGCAGTAGTGATTTGGACTCCATATTTTGTGTGTGTGAGAGGGAGAGAGATAGAGCGATAAATTTAATAGTTGTCATCTGCTATCAATATTAGTAAATTGAGAGAGAGAAAAGAGGTCATCTACAATCAAGTAAGACAAGGGATTGATTTCATATCTCTCTTTCTCTCTCTCTCTCTCTCTGGTGTTAATGGCTATATGTGCCTGTAAAAATTTGTGTACACAAACATGTAGATGCCATCCTAAGTTGTATAGACAGGAAATTCTTAATCTAGCTCATGAAACTCCTGTGGCTGGTTATTTATGGGTGAGTAAGACATCACAAAATCTTTAATCATTTTTATTGGCCAAAAACAAAAAGTAATGTTTGTAATTACTGTAGATCTTGTCACATTTGTCATATGGTAGGAAAACCCAATTAGAAGATACCTAAGGCTCATCTGCAGCCTATTCCTGCATCTGATGAACCATTTAGCTGTATTATGGTAGCTGTGTCGGTGCCTAAATCCAAGTCAAAAATGAAATTATGGTATGGCAGAAATACAGGGGAATGGGTTATCAGCTTGGTGACAGAGTTCTGGCTCTCTTGCCCATACCTCAAAGTCTTCTTCAGGCTAAATATCATGGTCCTTATAAAGTTAAAAAGTAAGTAACTTAAATTACATCATTAATACTCCTCGGATTTTAACGTTAGAGTATGTTGATAGAGCTAGCCATGTTAATCATGCAGTTTAATGGTACCTCTCCCACAATGAGGATTTAAGCAATGGAATGCAGTCAGACTGTAGTGACATTGGTTTAACTAATCTTCAGACTTCAGAAATATTGAACAATATGGACTGGAAACATTGACATCTGCAGCCACAATAAAAGAATGAGCAAAGACAGCTGTTATTTGAATATGAGAACTTGTTTCCAGGTAATAAAATATAATCTCCCTTGATGTTGAAATTGAAGATCCTACACCTGTGAAACAGCATCCATATAGGATGAATCCTTTCAAACAGGAATGTTTGAAAAAAGAAATTCAGTATTCGCTAGAGAAGGATTTCATGGAACCAAGTAAAAGTGACTAGAGTTAACCATGCATTCTTATGCCAAAACCAGATAGTACTTTCCGTATATGCACCGACTAGAGAAAAGTGAAAAGCATGACCAAAACAGATTCATTTCTTTTGCCAAAATCAGTGCCTGTATTGACAAAATTGGAAATGCAAAATATGTCATGAAGTTTGATTTTTTTAAAAGAATTCTGGCAAATTCCACTGACATAAAGGGCAAAGGAAATTTTCGCATTCGTAATTCCAGATGGACTTTATCAGTATAAAGTGATGCCATTGGAGATGAAAGGTTCACCTTGTACTTTCCAGTGTTTATTGAGCATGATTACACCTGGTCTAGATAATTGTGATACTCAACATTGATAACATCATCATCAACAATGAGACCTGGAAAGATCACTTGGAGACCATTGAGAAAATCTTTGATAGACTCAGTGATGCAAAATTGACAATTAATTTATCCAAAAGTATGTTTTGTCATGCTTGTGTTACATTTCTAGGACATATTCTGGGACACTGACAAGTTAAACCTATAGCTGCTAAGGTCAAGGCTATCTCTAAATTCCCTGTGCCTATCGGTAAAAAGCAGCTGATGTGATTTATGGGTGTGGCTGGATATTATCAGAAATTTTGCTCCAATTGTCCCACAATTGCTGAACTTCTGACCAATTTGTTGAGAAAGAAAACCAAGTTTCATTGGTCTGAAAAATGTCAGGAGGCTTTTGGTAAGTTAAAGGCCATAATTAAGAGTGCACCAGTTCTTTCAGTTCCAAACTTAAGTCAGTCATTCAAAATGTCTGTTGATGCAGGTGATGTTGGGGTTGGTGGAGTATTGATTCAAGAAGACAAAAATTATGTAGATCATCCAGTGTGCAATTTTTCTAAGGAATTAAATATTCACCAGAGAAATTATTCTACAATCGAGAAAGGAATGTTTGGCTTTACAACACTTTGAAGTATATATTAGGTCAGCTCCTTCTCTGATTATTGTATTCAGAGATCACAACCCCCTTACTTTCATTGGCAAGATGAAAAACAAAAATCAGAGATTATTAAGGTTGAGTTTGGTGTTCCAGGAATACAATATTGACATCATTCTTTTCATTACTTTCACCTTTTCATGTTGGTTACATTAATATTGTCAGATGACTGAACTAGCAATCATCATTATATTAGTTTGAGTTGTTGGCAAAAGAATACATTAGCATGTACTCAGTAGAGACAGTATACAAAGCATGTGCATACCAACAGTAGGTCTCCAGTAAAGGTAAACATTGGTCAGATTCTTGGAAAATGTGTGGCATGGACTAGAGGCTAGAGGTTGTGTTTTGGATAGCACTGTATATTTTATGGTGTGGGAATGTGTTAAGCAAAATCACTTAAAAGTGAATGGGGGTGTCAGAAAAGTCACAGCATTTCTCACATTCTTTATTTTAATACATGAAAATAAATAGTCCATGCAATCATATTACATGTTGCTTCAGTGCCTTTTCTAGTGTGAACTCACTCATACTTAAACATGATTCTTTTGTTTGTTTAAAAACAGAATCTCTCTCTCCATTATTTAAATCTCTGCATAATTAAACTTTTTACATTTTGTGAAGCACCTAAATACATGTATTCTCATGGGATTCTTTGATCGGAAATGTATCTTTCACCTCTCGCAATATACACATGTCTATATGTTTCAGTGGGTGAATCTTTGAATATTAAATGACATTGTGTACTGCCTACTCTAGCCCAGCAAACATATGTTCCACATATGTAGTGGACATCAACCAGTTCATAATTATATCTCTGGGACTGTCAAATTGGGGCAATAAAACTTAATCCATTCATTATGAACCATGATGTGGGCAGCTATGACAACCGCTGTATCTAGTCTATTATGATCAAGATCCCATAAATCTTCTCATAGGCTCAGCATACAGGCCCTGGCCTTCTTTTATCCAACAAAGTCCATTGTCAGTAAAGATTTCATTAGTAGTCTGACTTTAGTATAGACCGCTCTGGTGCCCTAAGTGGTTAGAGCCTCCACCTTGGATGTAGAAGGTTGTGGGTTCGAACCCCAGCTGAGTCATACCAGAGACTTATAAAAAAATCGTACTAGCAACTGCCTCGCTTGGTGCTCAGCATTAAGAGGTTAGTGTTAGGACATCACTATAAACTCTCACACTGCAGACATCATAATGATATGACTGAAAAATTTTTAAAGCTACATTAAAAATCCAAATCACACACACACACACACACACACACACACATGCTTTATTTTATGTGCTCCTTTACCATCAAATTATATAGCTTACTGGTAGTTTACAAATTGATAAATGTTTTTAACTTTAATAAATAGAAAATTAATCAAGTATTACTATTAACGTTTACCAAAATTTCTGGGAATTTTTAGTGGTCCTCATTGGCAAAGAGTGGACCTCAGTCCCAGTGTTTAAAAAAAGGTATTTGAGAATCATGCTAATTCACAATCAGCTATTTCAGTGTCAGAAAATTTTATTTCTAACTTACTACTCCAATACCAGTAGGATCCTACACTGCCAAGGTCTGCATAAGCTAAGCATTGGTGCAAAACCAGTAGAAACCTCCACTGCCCAGATCCATATCAACTAAGCATGGATTCAACAACCAAGTCTAACTTGAGCACTGAAGATAAGCAGAACACAGATAAGCAGAACACAGGGCAAATGTATAAAATCAATGCAGACTTGAAATTTAGATATGTACAAATGTTTTTGCTCAGTGAATTACAAGTTATTTATTTAGGTGGGTTTTTCTTGCTTTTTTAGTAACCATAAATGTCAGAAAATGATATATTTATACTTGTCATTATTCATGATTTTCAGAAATCTGCATAGCATCAAATTGAGTCTTTAATATTTTGATTATTTTTTAATGAAATTCTGAACCTTTATAGCAAAATGTTTCATTTAAAGTAACCTTACATTGGATTTTTCCAGACATTTATAATATCCAGTGCTCAGGTAGGAAAAGGGGTCAGCATCATATTTATCTCTCATAAAAGGAATAAACAGATATACACAGTTTTCAGTTTATTTTTATCGTAAGTGGCATCCTTTTTATACCAGGAACATTTGTCTTCTTGCAGTTCAACAGGTACTGAACTAGGTGCAAAAAAGTGCTGTGTGCTAGATAAATCTATACTTGTCTAGAACATTCAGGAAGCCCATAGAGTAAATGCTTGGTTTTAGGTGAGCTTGAGGAAAGACAAATGCTTGATTGACTAAGATCAAGCTTTGCCTGGGGCTCAGTATATTGGTTGTTAAATCTGCCATGTTCTGGTAATGTTATGATAGCAGTCTCTTATCCTCTTATGCATGATCAGTTTCTGCCTGAATCAGTGCACTTGTAAGACTCATTTGAGACATTTAAGGATTAAACAGCACATTGTATTGAATTTATTAGAACAATTGAGAAATATTAAAGGTCCATTGAGCTAGTGCTGGTAATATATGGTTGGTCGACAGCTAAAAAAGATCATTCCTGAACCTTGGACCACAATAATCTTCATGTCCTGTATTTATTCCTGTATATTGTATTCCCAAATGATCAAAGGTTTTCGTAGAATAATGGGCCTTGGCAAAATCCTTAGAATATTTGTGTTTATGGTTCTTTTCATACTTATTTTTGCAGGAGGATCCCTCCCTTGAGAGGCATTTCAAGGGTCACAGAGACACAATTACCAGTGTTGATTTCAATCCCAACATGAAGCAGCTAGGTAAAAGCACACAAACGGATTCTTAAGAAAATATATTTCATCTTTGCATTTTTCTTAATCTTTAAAATGAGGGATCAAAAAATTCACCTAATGCTTAATAGCAAATTTTGCTGTTTTCATGTAAAAGTTTATCATTAACATTCTCTTAAAGTTTTTATTATTACAGAGAATGCAATAATTATAGTAGCAAATATTGTAACTTAGTTCTTTTTCTGTAATCCATAATAGACCTCAGGTGATCTTTTCAGTTTTAACCTTGATTTTCACATTTTTTTAGACTGTAGTTCTCACAGAAAAACACACATTTGAATATTTAATTGTAATTACTGATATAACACTGCTTCACTGAGATTAATACAAAGAGGGCCTCTTATGTTCCATAAAATATCTTCCCCCCCTAAAACTGCCCCATCTTCTGTCTTGACCCATTGGCCACCAGAATGCAAATTTCTAAATTTCTATCAAAGCTCATCAAAATTTGTCCTTGCTATTATCATAATTTTATTTACTTCTATTTCACCAAGTTTGCAAAACAGGGAGTGTCTTTATTTAACACTGTACTGGAAAGATAAATCAGAGAGTGTCTTTATTTAACATTGTACTGGAAAGATAAATCAGAGAGTGTCTTTATTTAACATTGTACTGGAAAGATAAATCAGAGAGTGTCTTTATTTAACACTGTACTGGAAAGATAAATCAGAGAGTGTCTTTATTTAACATTGTACTGGAAAGATAAAGCATCTCATTTGAGATGCTGCATGTCAAGTATCTCTTTTGATGAAAGAGCAGTAATACAATACCTATAACTGTTGCCTTAGTTACATTCTGGCTGGGGGCCTCGAGTGGCCGAGTGGTCTAAAGCGCTCACCGTTACGGATCACTGCCATCTCACCTCTGTCTGTGTGGGTTCGAGTCTCGGATTCGGCCAATGTGGGTATGTGAGAAAGCTTGCCAGTAGCTTCTCGTTGGTTGGTGGTTCTTTCCGGGATTTTTCCCGGATTCTTTCTCCACCATTTATACTGGCGGCCATGTGTAGCTATTGTGTGCTGAAAAATGGCGTTAAACCCCTACAACATCAACAACAACATTCTGGCTGATTATTTGATGCAGCAATCAAAATAGTATTGCTCTAGCAGGCACTTCTTTGAAGCAGTGCAATAAATTTGGTTGATTCAACAGTTAAATTAGTACTGTCTAAGCAAGTGCTTTTTTGAAATGTGCTGATCAAGCATTTCTGTGAAATTGTTAATTATTTCTGTTCGGTAATTTGAGCATAGTACAGTACAACTCACTTGTATTATCGGAACCCCGCACAACATGGTGGGAGGGTGCTTAATCTCTCCACTTTGACTCCGCAACGGAGCAATAAAATACTAACAAATCACCACCATGCCACGGCTGGCACACTGATGGCATCTCCACCATGGTGTGGCTGATCAGCATTATTGATTGATATTTGAACTGCCAGTCAATAAAGATCACCCATGAAATGACCGATGTGTCATGAAATGATTAACAATTGAATACCATTTCACTAATCAGTGATCTTTATTTTGATCATATATACGGACAATCAAAATTAATTTGAAAAGTCCTGCATATTTTGTATATTTAGAAAACTTACGCACTGACTTGACAATAGGCCCACCTCGTTGACCTTCTCTTGAACAATGTAAATTTAACCTACTGTTTAAATATGAAAAGTAATCCTCTGAGGTATGGACAGTTAAATTCCAGATAGCAGCTTCTGTTTAAAAATACAAACAACAAAAAAGAAAACTGAATTTACACTTAAATGCCAACCACCTGTGGTCCTTCAGCAGTAATTGCCCTGTTAGAGATTGAATATACATGCACCCGGCTACCAACTAGTTCAATTTTTAATGCATGTGTGCTGTATGGGACTGGCCATTTAATTGTATGGAGCTGGGAATCCATATTTTTCTCATCATGAGTGGCTTGTCAACAAAGTGAAGTCAATATGAGTGGGTAGGACTATGTATTGGCCACCATGTATAGTCAGTCAGTATCATCTGCTGAAAAATGGCAATAAGCCATAACAGCAGCCTTAGTTGGACTTTAATATATTTAGATTGATGCTCTTTTCAATCCAAATTTGCTTAGTTGCAGTAACAACACATGTAATTGCATGTTTATATTTATAGTGTAAGAAATGATTTTGTGAGGCATGAATTTGTTTGGTTTTGTGTTCCTTGCAGCCTCTGGATCCATGGATTCATGCTTGATGGTCTGGAACTTCAAACCACAGATGAGAGCCTATAGATTTGTGGGACATAAGGTAGGTCATAACTGGCATATTACAGTATCAAACAGTTTCAGGCAGATATACAGATTTTGCTGGATTTAAACCATAATTGGCATGCATTGGAGCTTTGTATTGATGAGATCCTGAATGGCTTCAGTTTCAGCATTCCATTACATTACATTCAGGCTTTTTGCCCCTGACTGACGATTCTCCTGAGTTTGGTCTTGCGGCATAACTTTACCAAGTTTTTTTGGATTTCAGCAAGTTTGGCATCCAGTTTGTATTGATAAGACTTTGAATGAGTTTGATTTCTAGCATCCACAGCTTTACCTTACCAAGGATGGTTGGATTACACAGCTTTACCTTACTATGGATGGTTGGATTACACAGCCTTACCTTACCATGGATGGTTGGATTACACAGCCTTACCTTACCATGGATGGTTAGATTACACAGCCTTACCTTACCATGGATGGTTAGATTACACAGCCTTACTTTACCATGGATGGTTGGATTACACAGCTTTACCTTACCATGGATGGTTGGATTACACAGCTTTACCTTACTATGGATGGTTAGATTACACAGCTTTACCTTACCATGGATGGTTGGATTACACAGCCTTACCTTACCATGGATGGTTGGATTACGCAGCTTTACCTTACCATGAATGGTTGGATTACACAGCCTTACCTTACTGTGGGTGGTTGGATTACAGCCAAATTTGTCACACAGGTTTATGTTGATAAGACTTGGAATGTGTTTGATTTCCAGCAATTTACAACATCATTTGCAGGAGTTATAGCCCCTGATTGCCAGCCCTCCTAACTTGGGTTTCAGCAGCATAACTTTATTAAGGATATTGGATTTCCACCAGAATTGAAGAGATCGTGAATGTATTAAAATTTTCAGCATTCCATATATTTCTCAAAACAGGTTCTTCTGTTTAAATCCATGTCTAGCAAACTGTATTGAGCAGGGCCATATGCAAATTTATCCATCACTAATAGCTATTGTTTGGCTACATATTGATTTCAGGCGAAGATCTTCATGAATAAATTTTAAGAGACAAGCACTCTTCACATTCATTTGATATTTGTTGAAATTGTTCTCTAAAGATCTGTGTAACAAGGAAGACAAGTTTATTATTACATGGAGACACTTAACAAGTATCGCAGTAGGTGAGAACTCTTGTGAGGTTTAAAATCAAGACCACATTTGTTGTGTGTTTCAGGATGCAGTGATGTCAGTCTGTTTCTCACCATCAGGACACTTGGTGGCCTCAGCATCCAGAGACAAAACAGTGAGACTATGGATACCAAGTGTGTTAGTATCAATCAAATTGTTGTCTTCTAAAAACAACTCTGTTCGTGCAGCTTTCATGTAATTCAGTCCAGTGTGTATGTAAGATTTAGTTACTTCTTTGGTGATTGTTTTTAGAAAAATTGTAAATCATTGGATGATGGCTAGACCTTACACATGGGGAGGGATGTATATTACTTTATCATGTTCTATCACTAGTTTATAATTCCATGCTTTCCCCATGGATACAACAGTTGTTTTTTCATTACTGTGGCATATTTTATATATAAAGGTCAATTTCAGCTATAAAGGGTTTGAAATTCACTAACCCACCTTTTCAAATCACTCTGGCTGAGTTTTGATTCAGGGCTAACCAGTGTTTCTCTTTAATTGTAAGTGTGTTGCTCATTCTTGAGAATATTGCAAACTTTGTTCACTGAAAGTCCATTCTTTCTACCAGAAGTGTATTGTCTGTTTGTTTTAATCAAGCTTATAAAGTAATAATGAAATGTTCTAGGAATATTAGATCTCATGCTTATTTATCAGTTCTTTCATCAAGTAAAAATGCTGTTGAAAATACTTGTTTGAAAAAATTGCATCTTATTTGCTATGTTTAAAAGTTCACCAATGTTTGTAATCCATCTGAATCAGTATTCTACAAAAAAAAACGTAGATAAATGCTGACAGTTACATTTTTAATTACTGGTAGGAAACTTTCTCGTAAAAATTAAATTGTCCTAAAGTACATTTAATTTTATCACTGCACTTTTAATCCAAAGGAGTAGCACAACTGTAAAATAATAAACTTACTCCACAAAGCACAGTTTGTTTTGTGTCTATACACTCATGCTAACTACTAATCCACATGGATTTAGCCAATTTGTGACAAGAATTTTAACTGCAGATCCAGGTAAGTAGCTAAAAGAATGTACAGTTTTCTGTAAGTATGGCATGTAATATATAGACTGCCCTTTTTATGCTCAGATTACACTTTTTTGCCACTTACAACAGTAATAATTATGCTTATATCTCTCTTATGGCAGCCATGGATGGTCACATTTACATAGGGTTTTCACGAAAAGACTTATTATGTTGTATAGCTGGTCCTGAATGAAAATGGTGCAGAGGTCACAGCCAGTATGGCCACCATATTTTCCATTTTAAAATCTTGTTATTGCTCAAGAATATTAGAGATGGTTTCAACACCCAGCAGTAAAAGAACAAATGGTCTTGTCTTGGATTCTTGGAAATTCGTTTAGGTCAGTAGTTTCTGTCCCTTCAAGGGACTCTTGTTTATACCTGGGGGGTTTTCAGTTCCGAGTTCTGTGCAGCTAAATTTATACTACATTTTCTTTGATTGCTCAAATCATCTTGTCTAGTAGATGGACAGTTTCACTAATTCTTTTAATGCTTTTGGTCATATTACAATATACTTTAAAATTTATAGGTCTTAATTACATACTTCAAGCTCAACTGATCACAGACCTACCATCTGTCTCTCTCTTGTCCATCTATCCATTCACACAACTTTGGTATTGCCACTCCTCTGAAACTGCTTGGAAGATTGCTGCGAAGCTTTACACATATAGTTGGTCCCAAATGAAAATGGTGATGCTTGGACACCAAAGTGACCATCTTAAAAATCATTATCACTTCTGAGTAGATTATCGTATCAACATGAGATTTTCACAAAATGACTTCTTACGATGCTTACTTTGGCATAAAAATGGTGTCATTCTGACCTCCATGGCCACCAGTTTAAAATTTTATTGTTACTCCTCCAGGATAGATGGTTATATCAATCACCAAAAGACTTCTTTTGATGTCCTAAATGAAAACAGTGCCAAACAGACATCATGTATGGTTGCCATAGAAGACATTAAAATTTTGTTATCTCTCAAGAATATACGAGATGGTTTAAACACTAAGCAGTTAAAAAGTACAAACATTCTTGCATTGGATTCCAGGAAATTCTTTTCAAACAGTAGCACTATTAGTCCCTTCATGGACTTTTGTTTTCTTATAAATTTATCTTCTGTTATGTTTAACCTATAATTCTTGCTTGCAGAAAGGGAGAATCCACAGTGTTCAAAGCCCATACTGCCACAGTTAGAAGTGTAGATTTCTCCAGTGATGGCCAGTACTTGCTGACAGCTTCAGATGACAAAACTATCAAGGTACATCAAAATATTTTTTTTTAACAAATTGTATCTTATTTCATCACAAGTTATATCTGATTTCATAACAGAATTGTATCAGATTTCTTAACAAATTATATCTGATTTCATAACAAATTAAACTAAAAAGGCCATACTTAAGAGTGTACCAGTTCTTTGAGCTCATCTGATTTCATATCAAATTATATTTGATTTCACAACAAATCATATCTGATTGCATAACAGATTGTATCTGATTTCTTAACAAATCATATCTGATTTCATAACAGCTTTATGCTGTTAATATTAGGAAAACAGAGTTGATAGGATTGATGAAATACTTTGTTTTAGACTTGATGACACTGATCCATACCAAATCATTTCTGTCAACTTCCATAGTCTTTGAAAGTTATAACTCTGCCTTGATGTTTTGCTGTACAAAATGTCTGCCGATATTTTTATGGCAGATAAAAATGAATGCATGTAAAGTGATGTCAGATTTTTTTTAAAATTCTCTTGATGGTGTGTGTTTCCAAAATTTTAATTTTGACTGAAAAAAAATTACATTCAGTTTGTGGTATCTCAGAAATGGATGAGTGTTCATACCTTCCATTTTATTATTTCCTGGAATAGCCCTTATAAAAAGGTTTGGAATTCAGGCTTATGTTAAGATGTGTATTTGAACCATCTTTTAAAAGTTGACTGCATACCCATAATTTCCTTAGCACTCATGGATGAAGTTTTATGTACACATGCCAAAAACAGCATGCATTGTGCTTTTGTGCTCCAGTGTCTTTTTAACCTTTATATATTTTAAAATGTAATAATGTACTTCCTTCTTCTTTCATATAGGAAATGGCTAATATATGATACATTTCAACCAGTTGTACTCTTCCAGTACCAACTTATACAATGAGTTTGTTTTTTTCAGTTTCTTTTGTTTTTGTTGTTGTTGAAATCCTTGATTTTTCTAATGTTTCAGCTATGGACAGTTCACAGACAGAAGTTCCTTTTCTCTTTAAATCAACA
The DNA here is from genome assembly GCA_016617855.1 of Megalonaias nervosa. Lineage (NCBI taxonomy): Eukaryota > Metazoa > Mollusca > Bivalvia > Unionida > Unionidae > Megalonaias > Megalonaias nervosa. Next base: position 179,764 of record JAECUM010001286.1, read on the forward strand.
CATGAATTGGGTTAGAGGTGCAAAGTAAGTAATTCAAACTGGGATCAACATGAACTTTGAAATGCTATTAGTGTTTTGAAGTTCTTTTTTGTCTTGTGTAGCTTTACCCATGCCAGTGCATAATATTTAATTGGATAGCACAGGGATCTCAAACATGCACTCATATCCTGTGGCCCACAAAATGATTGGTGTCACAAGGTGTCATGAGAGATAACAAAGGTGGTGCAGCCCTTGTGCCATTGAAAATGCCCTCATGCGGCCCTAAGGGTGATTTGAGTTTGAGACCCAGGGATAGATTGTCAAAAGCTGATGTTGAAGTTTGCCAATCTTTATTTGTGTTGTCTGTCAAGGATGGATATATTGCTACATTCAATATTTAGATGGTTTGACCAGTATGATACACACAGGTTTTGATGCAGTCTAGTTGTAGACGGGATCAGCAGTAATTGTGACATAAACTTTTGTACAGATGACCTATCATGTTACCATAAAGATTTATCTAATGTACTGGTGATGACATAGATGATTCTGTAACAAGAAAGCATTCTCATCACTTGTTTTCATTGTGACAGTATTTTCCTTAAGTAATTACATCTAATTTTAGGCTTGATTGATATGTGTCAGACACTTCCCTTTCAGTATGTATTTTGATTGCACTAGCAGTGATTTGAGGGTTGCACTCAACTGAATACAAAATGTACAATAGAAAAGATTTCAAGTTAATTATTATTGATGGTCATCTACTGCTGATTCTTGTGCAGCTTAGTGTTCTTTAGAACTGCCCACTAGACTGCATTTGTTTCAGATTTTGTTTTACATAGTTAATCACACCAATGTATTTTGTTCTTCAGATTTTCACCTGATGGGCGATTAATTGTGTCCGGTAGTGATGACAAGACAGTCAAACTGTGGGATAAAAACACCAAAGAATGTGTACATACTTTCTTTGAACATGGAGGGTAAGGAGATTGTCAGAAATAATAATCTGTGTCCCAGTAAAGTTACAGATGAATTTTTTTTAAGGGATGCATTAGGTCACATCTTATATTGCTCTTGCCTGTTTGCCCTTTCATATTATATTTCCATCATGTTAGTTAAATTTACTAAGCATCTCCTGGTCTCTTACTTATAACTAATAACAGGGCCACCTGTTGTTGCCTAGTGCTGCTTAGCATATCATTATCAGATGTAACTAATAACAGGGACTCCAGTTGTTACATGGTTTGAATGATTGAACATTACTTGTAACCAACAACAGTACTACCAGTTGTTGCCTGCTTTGATTGATTACAAATTACCTGTAACCAATAACAGTACTACCAGTTACTTAGCATCTCCTTGTCTCATTCCATTTTACCAATTACAGGGCTACCACTTGTTGCTAGATGTGACTGATTGCAAATTACTCATAACCAGTGACAGGGCTACCAGTTGTTGCTTGGTGTGAGTGATTGCAAGTTACTCATAACCAGTGGTAGGGCTACCAGTTGTTGCTTGGTGTGAGTGATTACAGATTACTTGTAACCAATGACAGGCTACCAGTTGTTGCTTGGTGTGAATGATACACATTGTGACCAATTACAGGGTTACCAGTTGTTTCCTGGTGTGAGTGATTGCAGAATACCTATAACCAATGACAGGGCTACCAGTTGTTGCTTGGTGTGAGGGATTGCAAATTACTTGTAACCAATGGTAGGGCAACCAGTTGTTGCTTGGTGTGATTACTTGTAACCAATGACAGGGCTACCACTTGCTTGGTGTGAATGATTACACATTGTAACCAATTACAGGGCTGCCATTTGTTGCCTGGTGTGAGTGACTGCAGAGTGTTAACTATTTTGAATTCTTTTATTTTCATTGGTGTCAGTTTTTAGGGTATTTAAATTAATGGATTATGGAAGGCATCCTCATGTTTTCATGGGTATCAGTTTCTATGGTATTTGAATTCATGGATTGGGAAAGGCATCCTTGTGTTCTCATGGAAAGATTATTGTTCATTGGGTCGTTTAATTAATGGTTTTATTGCAGCCACAAATCCATGAAAATTGGTGTTCAGAGTAACACGTTACCATTTGGGAGCATAAACTGACAAGTCTGAAATAGTAAATTAAATATATACTATATGGACAATCTCCAAGATTGTTGATTGTTGGAATTTCTTGATTGGTTGATTCTCGACTATTACAGCAATAGTTTTTTTTTAATGCTACAGAGACAAGCATAGACAATATTCTTAGCAAAGAATCTGTTGTGAGCGGAGGCTTGGTACATATCCATTATTGACTCAGGGCTTACTAGTGACGACTTTATTATGATTTATTTGCTGTGAAAACAGTGATTCTCTTTGCTACAGTGTGGGGTGGGTGGGATAGATTTGGGTGTTAGTCCATAGCATATGGTCTCTTTTTGTAGAATATATGGTGGAGGGGGGGAAACTAGATTTGGATGTTATTCTATAGTATATGGCGCATATATTGTAACTTTGAGCTTTATATCGTTGATTAGATTTTGCTCAGATTTGGAAGTAAACTTTATGTGTATTTGATTAAAAATACTGGCAAAATTTTACAGTTTTTGCAGAATAAAGATGACAAGTAAGTCATAGATAGTCACAGCATAAGTCTTACTTGTTAGAAGTCCATACACATTTCATCAATGGAAATAAAAGTGTGTAACTTGTTGAAAGCAATCATACCCTTTGCTGTAATATATGGGGAAAATTTTAGAATTCTTGATTAGTCTATATAGCATTTGAAATAAATGCATTCAGCTGCCATCATTAAAGCTAATATTTTATCCAAAAAACAACCAAAATATGTCTCCTTTGGTAACCCAACATCTGTTTGTTTATACCAATAGAAAATTGAAAATATTTTGTGACACCTGTTTATCATGGTTTGACACTTTGAACCAACTATAGGCAAGTCACCTTGACATTCATAAATCAGCTTTATGTATAGTTTAATATCAATGATGTTTTTGGTCTTACTTTTGTATCTTGGGTTCTATATAGTGAAAACTTTAAGGAACTTGTTCAGCCAGTTCTGTATTATTTCTCCATCTTTTCAAAGAAAAGCAAGGGACATAGTATCCTCTGTTCCATCTATCTGACATCAGACCAAGTAGATGTCCAACCATCACATTTTCCTTTCCTTTTTTCTTAACTTTAAAGTTGTTGGGTTTTTTTTGCACTTTTCCTCAAATGCTCTTTAAAACAGGGCCATGAAATTTTCTTACTTTTGATATCTGCCCACTAACTTTACCACTCAGTCTTAAAGATCATAGATAGATTTCATGATTGTGCACTTTTATGACCTTACCGTGATAGGAGGGAGACAGATGTTCACAGAATCTGCTTGTTTATATCATTAGGAACCATGTGATAAAATTTAGGCCATATTTAATACCTTTGTTGCATTATTTGAACTACTTTAAGTGAAAAGGTTATCTTAATCTCATAGTATGTGAATTACTTGTTTACAAAAATGTTTGGTGTCTGCATTATAGAGTTGTGGAATTACTGACAAGTTACAGTGATATGCCTTTCTGATACTAAAGGCATGCTCATGTTGACCCAAGCATGCAAAGTTTCGTATCCAGGCACATCTGGAGGCATGCATTTTGGCTGTTCTTGGGTCATGTAATGAACTGAAAGGTTTCTGATGAGCAGTTTTGTTCCCTAATTAACTTTTTTAAATGTGAATCCAATCCCAGAATTTGTTTTACCAAACTTCAGTGACTTTAATGATTTAGAGATTTCATAAATTAATCTTAATTGTTGTTTGACTATAATGTTTGCAGTGTTAGCAGTCTGTCTGTTCAAAAATATGCAAATGATACAGCTTGAAGTGAATGAAATCAATCTTGTTCCTGAATCTTTATGTACTTTTCATCTGTATATTATAAAAGGTTTGTAAACCATGTGGAATTTCACCCAAGTGGAACATGTATAGCCTCAGCAGGGACTGACAGCACAGTCAAGGTGTGGGACATACGAATGAACAAACTGCTACAACATTATACAGGCATGTATATAGTATGAACACTTGCTTTCTTTAAAAAAATCTTAAAATTCTTTCCTTAAATATAAGGTGCCTAAAAATCTTGAGGAAAAGAAGAATGTTTTCTAATATTTGAATGAAAAAATCATGACATTCTTGTTTCGCAAGAAACGTTTTGTACTCCTGATCTTGAAATAAGTACAATATTCTTCATGCAAAGGATTTTTGATACCACTCAGCAGTAGATTCAGCCCTAGTCGAGGAGTTAGTGTTTCACCTTTTAGTACATTCCCTGATCACATAAGCATTAGGAAAGAAGTTCTGCTACTTCTCAAATCGAGCAACTGCAAAAAGATGAACAATATTCACAACCTGTATAACATATAGACAAAGGGAAGAAACTCTTCATGTAATTAAAGCATTATAAATAGAGTAAATTGATCATGAAAGTTTTATTATATGGCATGAATATGTGACATCAGCAGATCCAATCAGTGATTTGCCTTTGGCCAGATTCGCTGATAAGTACATACATGAGATGATAACAGCTTTGAGTATCAATAAACAGTACTAATCTTAATTATTAAATCTTGATTTGGTGTTCAAGAGATATCCCCATCTTCATTAGCCTATGGGAGGGGGGGATATAAAGAATTTATTTTTGAAAAAGCACTTTGCATTCCATCTTCACACTAATTAACATTCTGTTGTGTTTCATTTGTCTCATATATATGTATTCAGAATATATATATATATATATATATATATATATATATATATATATATATATATATATGCATATGTATCCTGAATTTATAATGGCTATTGATGGACATTTTTTCCTGAAAATTAACATGGCAGTCATACAATTTTTATTTGCATAATTAAATGAAAAAATATTCAAAGGAGATGTATTACAAGTTGCCACAAGAAGAAAACATTGATATACCTATGTATTATATGTACCTAAAATGTCATTTTTGGTTCTGTATTTGCTGTTGCTTTTATATTTATATCATCCTTTCATGATTCATTGGTGTACTTTTAGACTAATTATATATAAGAAGGCGAAAAAATTCCTTAAAAAACACTGACGTTAGAATTTCACCAAACATTAGTATTTTATTACCCTGTACTATTTCTAAAAATTCATTTTTAACTAACACCAGACTTACTGCCTTAAAAATACACAACATCTAATTGACCAGCATCACCAGTAAAACAAGATGGTGAAGATTTTTTAAATCAGATCCCCAGATAAGTCTTGGATGATGATAATAAAAGTTAGTTGTTGTTGCTAGTATCTCTTTTCTCAAATTTGTGGCAGTACAGTATAGGGGAGACTGATAGATATCTGTAGTACAGACCAAGGGACAATTGTTCAGTTGTGGAGTTTTTGACAAGTCCAGTGGATATGCATTCAACTTATTTTGTGTTCTGCTTTGTGGCTGTAAAATGTTTAAACACTTGGGAAGCCATAATGACCAAGCAAGCTTAGTCAGCAACATTTAGCATTTGTCTGTCAAAGAAACAACATTTAACTAGACCTAGTCAACTTTGAATTGAACTTTATTTGGTGACACTTTTATTGATTGTCCAACAAAGAAACAATCTCTAAATTAAGCACACTAACCTTTGAGTTTTACTCTAAGGGTCTAAGGGGTTGTTTTTAACGCTTTAATTTATAATCAAGTAAGCTACAGTTTGATATTATGGTAATTGAGATATCCTATGACATGTCCAGTTGCTCAGAATATGTGCCAGTCTGAACCTTTGTTCTGCTGGACCTCTACATGGCAAATATGGCATACATACATGGAGAACATGAACATCTGACTCTCCCATTCATCTCTTTTAACCTCAGAAAAACAATATTCAGAATAATGTTTACTCTCATTTGATGTTTTAAAAAAAGGTAGTTTACTTGGCAAGATTTCAGTATATCAATAAAAATGTTTTATCATTATTTTTTGTTATGGTTCTTTAAAAATATTATCAGTCCTTATACCTTGTAAATTGTCATTTATATTTTAATCTAATTTTTTAGCACAATTGTCTTGTGGATTTTGTTGCTGATATATAAAACAGAAACTTCAAGTAATACATTTTTATTTGAGTTTTAAACTTCTTCTCAAGCTCACTCTGCTGCTGTTAACAGCCTGTCTTTCCACACAAGTGGTAACTATCTTCTGACAGCTTCTGACGATAGCACTCTTAAGATATTTGACCTGTTGGAGGGACGTCTTTTCTACACATTACATGGACACCAGGTCAGTAGACTGCTAAATCAGCAAGGTGAACTAAAGGAAAGTGCAGAAGGGTGAAGTTATAATGGAAGAATATTTTGTTATTGTAGTTTTTGGGGGTTAAAAAATTATTAAGTATGGCTAGATACCGTTTCCCTGTGGTGAATATGAATCAGGAAATACCTTGGTGTTTACATTAAGAAGGATAGGATATCATTTTTGTATCAAATTGTTATTAGTTGATAGCATCTGATAGGGATCACTTTTCCAGTTGTTGCATCAACCTATAAACTTTTCGTTAAGGTTTTTTTTTTACAATCCTGCCTGTATGTGGTGCAGTCAAAGACATTCCCAATAATATTTTTGTAGAGGGCAGCATTTAATACCTACCTCTGAGAAACTTTCATCCTCCTATTTTTTCGTATATGCTGGACATGTCCACAGAGTATGATTTTTACTGACAATAAAAGGCATAAATCAGACATTAGGAGTTCCTGAAAGGAAACTTGTATTTGGGCTTGAAAAATGCTTTATATGAAATTCATAAATGAGGTCAAGGGTATTGACATTGTAAAGTACCTGAAATGAACAAATTCAGCAGTTCTGAAAACTTCCTCAACTAAGTTTGGGAGTAAACCATGTGATTTCACAGGAAACAAATTGTAAATTAAGACCTGTATTCATTGAAACATATGTTGATAATTTATGACTGCACTACTGCAGAGCAAAAACAGGGAGTAATATGTTTGATTATAACAGCAAATCCCTCCATCCCTACAACTTAAATGGTTCTGTTCTAGTCAGTGTTCATCAACAGCGCATTTAAGTTTAGTATAACAGTGACAAGTGGTCTGTGTATATCTGAGTGATCTGAAGCTGATGTCAGCAATTCTGACTCAAAAAGGATCGTGTCAGATTTTAAGCATATAGGTATACCATACGACTTCAAATCTTACATGAAAGACAGAATGTGGAATTATATTTAAGGAGTTGACTGAGGCAGGATGAAAGGGGGTAGGGTTACATGTATTTGGCAAGTACCAAAACTGCTTCTGGCAATTTTGGGCAGTAAACTTATTACAACAATTGCATTGTTTTGGTTATGGGTGTGTATGATGGTTGATAGGGCAGGCATGCATTTGGTAATCCATTGTTTTCCCATAAATAGGTAAATTAATTGATTTGTAAATTCTGGTGACAAACTTTTTTAGTCCAATGCATTGTTTGGTGCTTTGTTGTATATGCTAGATGACTGAGCAAATGACACACAAAGACGACTTTATTGCTTTATTGTTGATGGTCAGCAATTGTCTTCTCTTTAAAGAGCATACATTTTTCAAAATCGGCAAGAATACAAACACAACTTTTGAAATTATTAAATCAGACTTATGTTTATTTTGGCACTAAAGTTTTGTAGTATGTGAGGAAATTTGTGAAATTATTGTAAATTTTGGGAGACCAGTCACAACCATGTATATCCAAATTTGTATTATAACAAAACAGGTTATAGCAGGGTTTCAGTGTATATTCACATAAAAGTCGGATCCAGCTGCTAGCAGCATAGACCCAGATCTGCCAGCATATTATGTGATATATATATGCAGTTGGATCAAAATTGTACATGAGTATAGATGGTAATTTCACAGGTATGAAAAAAGATCAGATAGAAAATAAGAATTCTTTATATTGGACTTTATGGTCCATTTGTCTGAATTGCAAGATAAATGTATTTTATACATTTTAACAAATCATAGGTAAAAGATGTACAAATATAGAGACTCGTATACAGCTACTGAAATTTGTGTGAAACTGGAGAGTAGCATGGAAAAGACATTTGTTGGTATGAATTAATATTACATCACCTTTTAACTCTCGAAATTTAAATTTATTTTCTCAGCGGTACTTAATGTTGCATTCAAAAATTCCTGGTCATTATATGTAGTTGTTAACGCTTTAGCATAAGAAAAAGACCACATATAGAGTCATCATCAGTGTAACTGTAAAATAAATTTTGCCTAACTCAGATATAACAGTACTATTCATTATGATGGTAAATTGCAATATGAATGAAAACCACTTTGCATAAAATGTCTATCTAGAAAATATTTCATATTCCAGGGTCCAGCCACAGCAGTAGCATTTTCAAGGTCAGGTGACTACTTTTCATCAGGAGGCTCAGATGAACAGGTACAATGCAGAGGATGTTACATGAGTAGCTATTTTCGTATGAAATTTATTAAATGAGTTGAATGACTTGTCTTAGATTCCCTATTTGTGTATTGTACAAGTTATCTCCCTTTCAGGCAAGGCATTGCCTCCCAGAGGTATTTTACTATACAGTATATGGCTGAATGAGTACATTTTGTTGTTGTGATAGGGTTTAATGCCATTTTTCAGCACAAGACAGGCTATACATGGTGGCCAGTATAAATGGTGGAGGAAGAACCTGGGAAAACCCCGGAAAGAACCACCGACCCATGAGAAGTTACTGGCAAGCTTTCTCACATACCCACATTGGCCGAGTCTGAGACCCAAACTCACGCAGACAGAGGTGAGATGGCAGTGATCCGTAACAGTGAGCGCTTTAGACCACTCGGCCACTCGGGGCCCCCGAGTACATTTGAAAGTTTTAGCTGATGTATAATTTTCAGTGAATTCATATAAGATTGTGTATTTATATTAAATGGAATTGTGTAATAATTTTTTTTTTCATAACTGGTTTTACCATCATTTGTGCATTGGAGACCCCCAGATTTTTAATTTGAAGCCCACCCCCCACTTCTGCCACCAAGGTATGTTTTTCACTCAGTCTGACACCAAGAGGATTTTGATTCTCAACCTTGCACCCCTAAGAGAATACTGAATTATCAGCTAAAAATGAATAAAGATTGTATATGTTTGTATTATACATTATTATCAACATATCTATTATGGGAAGGTATCCCCTTATAGAAAGGGAAACATCCTATATGATGCAAAATGAGTCAGAGTTTTGAAACTATTTTACCCACATTGCATACATTTGCTTTTAAATCAGTACCATACAAGGTTCTTTGTTTTACATAATGGAACACTAATAATTTATGTTATTTATAATCTGTCAATGATGTTGAATTGTATACTTAAATTACATTCAGAAGCCTCAGATACAAGTCTGTTTCATTTTGTGAAGTCCTGAAATTTTATTAGATATTTGTTACATTGCCAGTTCAGAATTTCTGTATGCATGGTCACATATATGAAACAGAATGATGAAGAAATTTAGAAAAATGCAAGCAGCCAATTAACTGAAGCTTGATTAGAATCCATTTAGAGGAAAACTCACCCTCAGCAGGACATTGATCCATGGCAGGCTAATTAATCCAAAACCCACCAGTAATGTCAGCTTTACTTATTCGTATTGTGATATTATTCATATCTTAGACACAAGGACATTGTGGTCTCACTCAAGAGTGCTCTTAAAACTGCCCTTTTTCAACTACAACAGACTTAAAGACATAATAATGTTTACTTCCTTAATTATTGTCAGCATGTTTTTGTTTTTGTAATTTCATGGTGTTATATTTTTGTAATCTTGTCATTATATATGTTTTTATGTGTTGTCTAATATTGTAAAGTGCTTAGAGCTTCTTAATAGGCACTGTACTAAGTCCACATTATTATTATTATTTTTATAATTATTATTATTATTATTATTATTATTATTATTATCAGTCCCTCAGAGACTCAACAGCAGTAGACAGAATGAACCTCCAACTCAAGGTCCCAAATCTTTAGGCCTGACAATGACTGCAGCTAATTTCTCTTTTTTTTCTTACGAGTTTGAAATTTTACATTATCTTGCATATAATATTCATAATAATTTTGAGATTCTTGTCAAAGGTAGGTAGTAGAAAGGACAAAAATAATGCCTAAGTTTCACACTTGTACAACTGTTGATATTTTTTAAACTTGCAAAGGGTGGTGTTATTTCTCAAATTTAAAGAAATATTATGTTTTCCTCTGAGATAAAAACAAGACTTGCAATAGAATCCAACATGTAATAGCAGAATTTGAATCTTTGATGCCTGCTGAATTTTCATTGAAAAAAATTATTGCAAACAAGGCAGTAAGAAAGATATTAAAATTATTAATTTAATTAAGGAAATATTATTTAGTGAAACTGAATTGGTGTCAGAAAACATTCTTGTTATTTAAGCAGTATCTCCCTTTTTATTGAGTGACATTTATCATTGAGTAAATATGGAATGTTAATCTGTTTACACTCAAGGAAGAGTTCATGTTTGAGTTGGAATGTTCAATATCCCTCAGTCAGCAGAATTTACTGTATGCTTAAAGATGCCAATGGGCACTCAGGTACTCACCTGTTGATAATAACCCGGGTAATAAAATTAACAACTGGGTACCCTTAAAAAAAAAGTTTTCCAAGTTCAGATCATGATACAGAATAATGATTACAGTTCGAGGCTTACGTCATGTGTGCATTTATTCATCATCACAGGGGCTTGTATGGTTGCCTACAATTTACTTGTCATACATGTACTATATAATAATAGAAAGGAGGACACTTCTCTCCTTTCTCAAGCGACCTATTTAAGAATCAACACTGATATTTCAAGCTAGACCATCATAACTTCGTGCCCGTCCATGGTTCGCACACCATTTTTCTCACAACTTCAACATGTTTGTTTTGAGATCCTGATGACATAACTGGATCAGTACCTTTCGTCGACGGCGACAGTAAGTACTGATTAAGAAATATTCATTGAAATAAAATTTAAATACGTACTACAGTTCAAATAAAAGAAAGTACAACAGAAATGTCTGGTTTAACTAATGCCATTTTTGCCTCAAGTTTGTGGCCCTGGAGCAAGAATTAGGTGTTCAAGTCAGGGCCATTGTTTGCATGTTTGTTTACTGGACCTTTTTTATTAGTGGGAAACCCTAAGTCTTTTGTCATGTCAAAAGCAACACAAAAACTTGGTTACCGTAACATGCACTTCTTATACCATGTCAGGAAAAAATGAATGAAATGGACAACTATATTGAATGAAATATTTAAATATAGTGGAAAATAATCTTTGTTATTTAATAACACTGAAAAAAAAATCTTATAAAAAATTCACCACATGCGTAAATATGGTAATTTTTGCATGAATTTTACATGAAACAGTTCCAAGAAAACAGACAGGGTTCTTGAATGCGAAACCACTTGTCATAGATTCATTCTTTTTTGATACTACTTCCATAGCAGATCAGCCTAAATTGAAATTAAATGGCACTAGATGTCATAAAAAAAGAACGGGCTCTATCGATGTGACTGATCGATGTTATATGACTGAAAAATGTTTGAGGAGAGGGAGTTTGTTAAACTTGAAAACCTGTTGCACTGGACCGTAGTTAAGGGACGAACCATGGCAAGTCAAGGATACTACAACAGTCATTCAGTATATCCCCTAGGGATGCAAGATTGGGAGTCAAAATTCCCCTTGGTGTCAGAACTTTGGGTCAGACTGTATAAAAAATGAACTTCGGTATCCGATATTAAAAAAAATGGGTCCCTGAAGCATAAATGAGAGTAAAGGGAAACATTGGTCATCATTTGTGGACTTTACAACTATTCACGAAAGTTACTGTAGACATGTAGACTAGTTAAAGTGAGTCTTAGGCATAAATAATTTATCAGTTTCCTTTGTGTCCGTACTTTTGTACTAAATACTAATCCACATGGATTTAGCCGATTTGTGACAAAAGTTTTAACTGCAGATCCAGGTAAGTAGCAAAAATAAATGTACATTAAATAAAATAAATATGTATGTTTTTCATACAGTTTTCTGTAATTATGGCATGTAATATACAGATTGCTCTTTTTATGCTCAGATTACGCTTTTTTGCCACTTATATTACTAATAATTATGTTTATACCTCTCTTGGGGGTTGGCGTATGTGAACCAACAACAAAGCAGTTCAGGTTCACATTTAATACAACTTCCCTTTCATCAGGTACCTGGGTAACTGATCATTAAGACTGACAGGTAACTAGTAGGAACTTCCCAAAATCTCTATTTATGATCTGTGTAGTTTGTGTTTGCATGTAATTTTTGTAACCCCTCCTTTGACCCGAAAAATTGTTGAAACTGTACCTATATATTTTTTGTGCATCCCCTGTTTCAGCTGTGAACCTTTACAGTATAAAATTGTAAATAAAGGCCCACAATAAAAGTAAAAGCCTGCATTTGTACTTGTCTTTTGAGGTGAATCTGTTCAATTGCAAAATGTTCTTGAATGTTTGAATCACTATATTTGAGTTCATGGCTTATATTTTTCTTTCATCTAAAGTACTGACTTGTTGAGTGTAAACTTTAGTCATGTGTAATGCAGAACATAATTGATTATATTTACTATTCATTATTAACAATTAGCAAGTAATGAGTGTACTTAGTGATTGACAACATATGGCAAGTTGAGAACAAGTGGGAAAAATTTTTAGAAGTTTAACCTGCAAGTTTTTGGGGTTCCTTTGTTTCTGCTACTAACTTTTAAGCATACTAGATTCTTTATAGTGCATTATGGTAATTTGGGCATACCCATTTGCTTCCTTTAGTTCATAAGCTGTAATATTATAGCAGATTCATGAGGTGGGGGGTGGTTGTTGTTTGAACCTGCCAGTAAATGTTTTTTTTTACTTATTATGTCAGTCGGTAGCTAGGTATGGTAGGACTGATCTCCTCTTCACTATGCATACCAGCATGAACAATGCTGCAAAAAAACAAACCAATTCATGGCTTTCTATTCTGTATAATTTATACCCCTCCAAGAAATCTGTGATTATTCAGGCAAAAAGTAGAGCACAAATGATGTGGATATATCATAAGACACAAAGATGCTTGGATGAACTGTGGATTGAAAGGACAGAGAGCCATTTTATACAATCTAGAGTAAGAGTCACTGTTCTGTTGCACTGAATCTGCTAAATAAATGCAAAGGACTGTGTTCAAGCTTTTAGAAGATGTCATGCCTTACAGAAAACTTTATATGCTATATGGACCCCTTCAAGAGAATGAATTATTTTGCCAACAATAAAATTTTTGCCAGGAATGTAACAGAACAGTTCCATTTACACCTTTGAAGTTGTGTGATGACATTAGCAGGTATTCATGAACGAAATCCATCAAATGCCAAAAATTGATTTCTTACTTGATGCAGTCATGACATGATAAAACATTTCAACATTGCTTTGACTGTATAATGCACCAATAGCAAACTAAGTCATAAATTGTAAATAATGGCTTGTTGTAATTAATTACAAGTTCCATTTGTATCAGGTGCTGGTCTGGAAAACCAACTTTGATCAGATGGATTTTGAAGATGTGCTGCAGACTCATAAGCAAAGAGCACAGTCTGAAGCCCCAACAGTGCATGACATACCACCTCGCACAAAGAGACCACATTCAGCTGGAAAGGTATGCTCTAATATGAATTTAAATAAATGTGTTAAGATAATAAAACATCTCTTTAAGACATGAACACAGTTGCACATGCTTCTCATTTTGCCCCAGAATTTAGATTTGTAAATTGTGTTCCTTATAAGATGTTTTTGGCATGATTTGCATGACTCGCTATATGTTATGTACAAGGCAAATTATTCTTATCACTTAGACTTTTTGTTTATTTTTCCCATGAGTTATTGTTTGCAATAGAAGCATGCTCACTATAACTATCATGTTTAAAAAAATGAGAGTACTAGATGCCAAATACGGATGAAATCCAACAAAGCTTAGTAAACTTGTGTTGCAGAAAAAGCTTGACAGTCGATCTGGAAGCATAAAACTCGCAAATGATATGATATTCTGAGAATCAAATTCTATCAGGGTCATCAATACAAAGCCGCAAATTAAGAATTTGGTTTGACATTAAACAAACCATGGTAAAGTTACACTGACAACCATTGGATGGGCAATCAGGGGGCATAATTCCTATAAATTAATGTCATGGAACACTTGAAATCAAAGTCATTCAGGGTCTCATCAATATGGAATGCCCAATTTGATTGTAACAGTCCTTGGGAAAAAAGTTAGGGTGTGGAAACAGAAGTTAGGGGCATAGGTAAATGACGACCAAGCAGACTGAAAATCAGACCCATTGGGGACTTCATCAGCATAAAGTTCATATCAAAGAACAATTCCCATTATAATTATCATGCAGAAACCAAATTGTTGATGATCATACAGATTGATGGATGGAATGGATTACTGTAGGAATCAGGTGACTTCATTGATTGGGGCTCGAACTAATACGAGAAGGCTTAACATTTGGAATTGTGTTTTGAAACAGTATGATTACAAAAAATAGGGTATAAAAAACTGTTGCATAAGAAAATAAAATTAGATGAAGGTTCCAAATTTTCCCTGCAGAAACATTCCTTAATTATTATAGTATTTATACACAACAAAAACACAGATCCAGTTAAGTTTTTATTTATAATTATAATGTTTGCCTTGGGGGACTGTCTGCTGCTACCAATGAAACTGTTTTGGTTCATTCTGTCAGTGAGTGATTCAGCGGCTACTGAATGGCACAACGTGGTTGTACAGAGGTCACAGCCAGTCTGTGAAACTCCCTGACATAATGTTATGGATAACCCTTGAGTAAAGTTTCTTCAGCAGAAACTGAAGGAGCCCAGCGAAGACTGGGCTGTCCAATGAAGGTTGGGATGACAGCGGCAACTGTGTGAACTTCACTCAACGGGTTTAGTTTGAATACACCATATATTGCTGACATTAGATTCTTGGGTGAATAAACGGAATTTGAATGAAGTGAATGCCCAAAGAGAACATATGCGCAGCAGATGTTGTCCCCCAAGAATGTAATAAGTTGGGGAAGCCTTCAGTGTTCAATGAAGAGAAAAAATGTTTGTCCTTACAACAGCAGCATATCAACAATAATGCAAAAGAAAAGTATACATACATGTGGGAATAAATCGACAATGGCAAGGAACAGCATGTTATTACTACAAGAATGGTACTACTACAGTAAAACTAGACTCTGGCTTGTCAAGACAAACATGAACTGCAACAGGTCTATGATATATGAAAATGTTAAGTCTGGTGTGAATGTCTCGGAGTGGTTCCATGCGTGTCTATACCACATCCAACTCTGGTGAGAAGCTAGATGATCACATCCATGAAATGGGTAGAAGAATACCATGAGAATGCACTAACACCTCCATGAATTAAACAAACCGAAAGCACACATGGCAATGAAAACAACATGTGCACAATTGCCACACGATGCACACTGGTATCACACGCGTGCAGAACTCCACACATAATGAATATATAGCACAAGTGCCACACAATGAACACCGGTATCATATGCAGGCAGAACTCCACACGTAATGACTGTAGAATACTATGAACAGCTATGGAAACTGGAAGCACAGCACTTGCATCCCATAGCACAGTAGCGTAGAACCGGAACCAGAAAAATGCACCCAAGATGGCAGGACCGTCCTTGTATGTTGAATGCAGGATGATCATGGTCACTGTGTACTACTATCTGCATCCATGGCCATGGCCCTCTGTGCTGCCTGGATAGTACTATGAGGTGTGCGAACATATCTTGTGTAACAATCCGAAGACCACCGGCCTAGAACTTTGATTATATGGTCTTCCAGCCGGGCCGCCTCCATTGAAGTAGCCGCCCCTATACGGAATGAATGGCCACTATACTGGGAAGTGTCCATTCCCATCTTTTAGTAGACAAGTCGCATGTCATGAAGGAACACAACTCTCGATAAGGCTTGACCTGTAGCCGTAAGGAATAGTGGGTGATATGGCTGGGGTAATGAACATCTCCTGAATTGCATGAAAGTCTTCATAGCAGAGTATGGACATATAGCACGACCTGTGGCATGTAACTGAACAGTCACACCCTTACGGAAAGGGTCGTTTTTTGATGATTTCAACTTGAGAAAAGCAGTCTCCAGGTGGAAGTGGACATCGCCAACACAGAGATCGAAGGAATCCCGAATAGTGAAATCCCTGCATCTCAGAAAGCCGAAGAAAGCAACTATGCAGACAGTCAACAACAGCAAATCCGTGTGCGTGTCAAATACCCCTCCTCACAGAATTGTACAAATGCTTGTCAGGATATTGTATGTAATAGGCTGGCGCAGTTTTGCAGATGAACCATGGGTTTTTTTGATGGCCTGGAGGATGGTGGCAAGACGAGGCAGATTGTTTCTGTCTGTGGTGAACGGAGATTGCATTGTTTCTGTCTGTGGTAAATGGAGATTGCATACCGGCCTGCATATACTTGAACCTAATGCAACAGAGGTACAATTTTATTGTAGAATGCTTCAAGTTGAGGACTCTTGCGCAGTGTGTCACAAAGTAGATTAAGGTGTCTTCCGTAATATCTGGCAGAACTTGCATGCTCGAGGCAAAGCCACACATCAGCATGAAGGTCCTAAAGGCGTTGAATGCAGTGTTGTAGGCAATCTGTGTAGCCGGGCTTAAAGCCTGGTTCCATAAAATGTCTACCTCTTTATCCAGGTCCACAAGACTTCTGAGGGTGGGGGGCATTTGCAGGGTTGTAGATCTGCATCTGGAGCCAGTGCGTGAAATTTCTGAAATTGAAGTCAGGACAAGGCATCAGCTGTATTATTGATAATTCCAGGAATGTGTTTGGCAGAAAAATAAAAGCTACAAGAAGCTGCGCACCATGTAAGTTTACACATCAATTTCATTATATGCATACATTTAGATTCCCATTTTGAAGTATATTCACTGTGGCCATATTATCATATATAAATGTTATGCGTTTGCCTGCCCAGTCAGCGCCCCAAATAATAGCAGCTACAACGATAGGATACAACTTCCTGAATTCCATAGAGAAATCATTCTCCACAGAAAAAAGTATTTTAAGATCATCCGACCACGCAGCTGCAAACCAGCTAGTTTTGTAGTAACCCCCATACCCCACTGTGGATGAAGCATATGTGTATAATTCAAGATCGTGTGATGATGTGGACTGATTGTCAAGAAACATAGAAACTCCATTCCATGTAGCCAAGAATTGGTGCCACATGTATAGTTCCTCTGCAATTTGTATCTAAGTGTATGTAATGGTCGAGTTCCCTGACTTTGGTAGATAGTCGTATCAGGTATGACACGAACGCACATCCTGGTAGGATAACATGGGTAGCAAAATTTAAGTGGCCCAGTAACTGTAGCAGTTCTCGCTTGCGGACACTTCGTCTGTTAAGAAAGTGTTCAATGTAGTTTACAATACACACTACTTTATCCTGCAGTAAATGTGCTTGCATTTGTTCTTAGTCCTGAATTATTCCCAAATCTTCCATAACTGTACATGGGCCAATGGTCTTATTTGGAGCTGTGGGAATCTTCAATCTGTTGAAAATTAAAGTCAACAAAGCCATCGTTCTCTCACCACATGCCGAAGGAGGATCGATTGTAAGAAAGTTGTCAAGGAGGTGCAAAATAACATCAATACCATAATTATGTTTGGCTATCCAGCAAATTGCCTGAGATAAGGTATCAAATAATTTTGGACTTGAACATGACCTGAAGATGAGGCAAGCACAAACATAGTAATACCCTCTCCATTTTACACAGAACAGGTGCCATTGTGAAGGCGCAATGGGAATCTGTTTGAAAGCATCCGATATGTCAGCTTTGCACATCATAGCTCCCTTACCATAACTCTGAATGATTCGGATGGCATCATCAATCTTGACATAGCTTAGGGAGCATTTATCCTTGTCAATAAGTTCATTGATATTTGCATGAATGTGATTGTCATGGGGAGAGGACAGGTCAATGATAAGTCTCTTCTTTTTCGAATATTTACCTTCCGCTATTGCGATAGGACTGACTCTATAATTAGGAAATGGTGGAGATGGAAAAGGACCAAGCATGAAACTCTTTGCACTTTCCTTTGCCAATAACTGATCTACAATATTCGGTTGTTTGGAAGCAGAAAGCAAGTTTTTACACTCTTTTGTAGGTAATTGAGTTTTTTGCACCATGGTGTCAAAACCATGTTTGAGACCAGAAGACAAGTATTGAACGAAGTTTCAATCTGGGTGATGAAGGAGTTCAAGCTGCAATCTGTTGATATCAATGGGGGTGGTAGCATGTGGCAAGAAAATTGGTCAGCTTTGTTGCATCTTATCTGGCACTGATTTGCGAGGGTTATTGATGTTGTGTGCAAGAGTGCTGGAAATTTTTTGTAATGGATTGTTTGGGCAGGCAGCTGCCCCATGTGTTTTGGCCCTGCACTGATTGCAGGTATGTAAGAACTGGTAAATAGTTCTGTGGCAACCACGTGTGGAGTTAAAATTATTACACAGTTCTCTTCCATCCATCATCTCTCTAGGTCGGCCATACTTGTCAATATCCAAATTTTTTTTGTTGGCTATGTTCACAAAGGGCACAGTAGTGCTTATTTTTTGTGGGCAGAAGTCGGTTGGGTGAGTAACAGAACTGCAGATGTGGCATGTCATTGTTTTTCGACCTCTAATCAATAGCTGAAGAGCTGCCTGATCCCTCAGAGCCCAGTTTACTTTTGTAGTCACGCAGGGCAATAGCAGCCTGACTGGAGTAGACATTATGATAGTCATAGAAAATATCCCCATAGGCAATTTTTATAATGTCAGCCTCGTACATGTCCAATTCATGGCATCTGTTGGGGTAAACTGAACAGATGATTCGTTTAAATTTTCTGAAGGCCGTTACGAATTCACTGAGAGTGAGACGCTTAAGTAATCGGGGATCATTTTTTCCAGCCTTGTCATCTTGATTTGACAAATCTGATTCCATGTGTGGTAGCAAAAGAGTGGCAAGATTGATGTGCTTACCATCGAGTATCTGCTTCCGCTGGCTTTCGGATACCACGTCGATTGCTGGCAAGATTTCCAGTGAAACTCCTGTGGATTGCATCAGCTGATTTAGCGACATCGCTGGCTGGGCTACCGGCAGTGATGCGAGAGGTGTTGAGTTGCCTAACAGTACCATCAGAGAAAACGCCTGTTGTCGTGCCCTGATGTCAGCGATGGAATTATTCAGGTCAACGATAGAACGCTGAATGGAGTGGATTGAGGACATTATGTTTGCTGGAGACAATGTGTTCATATCAATGGCAGCCATGTTGGACTAGTTCCTACTTCCGGAATGTTGCATTGTACTGCCGTTTCCGCTTCAATGACTTCTGCTGAATTAAAATGCCTCTTCAGTATTCACATGAACAATGGTTGCACAACGGCGACGTGGACATGGAGTTGGATGTGGAAGGAGGGATACTTCATCTTCAGACTGACGTGTACCGGGTTGCAATGGAGTTGAGTTGTTCTTTTCTCATGTCCGTAAACGATCAGCAGGCCGTGAACCTGCGGAAGGGGCAATATCAATATATAGCTGTCTCAAGGCGTGCTTCGGGATAGCAGCAGACACTTTAATACCTATAGATTCCAGTTTCCGCTTTAAATGGAAAGTAGTCCAGTTGAAAGGATTGTCCAAGTCATATGGGACTGACCTCTGTTTTCTGTAAGAGCGTGACGCCATTGTATGTAGACACAGAAAACTCCAGGTGGGCGCAATGAATGGCAATTAATGTCCTGATGAAATCACGGAATAGGAAAATGCAACAAACGGGAAATAATAGCTCAGGTAAGGAAAGTACTTGTTGTGAAAGTCAGGATAAGATGCACACATGAAGAAGAAAAGTTGTACAGCTCTTTTCGACAGAATTCAGCTCCAAACTAAGGATATTTGAACAAAGACGCTGCACATGACAGCTGGGACTGTTTTGATTGGCTGGCACATGATGTATTAATATTTCACACATATTAATGCAGACTATTTGCAGGAATGGTAGCAAATGGGTCACCTATTGCTGTGTATAAACCATGCCTAAGCAAGCACTTAAGCAACAAATTATTAAAATGTAATTTAGGCGAATGATCTCTATTTTCATACGTATGCTATGAACACTATTTTAAATCAACTAAATTTTTATTTGTAAAATGCAAATACCCCAACTACAGACCACAAAGTCATAATCTAAACAAATTCAAACCAATAAAAATTTCAAAAATAGCTGTAATGGCATAAAAATCTAATCAGGTTGTATACATATACTTACTAAAACTTAATTTAATTTTTCTACCTCAGGTGGTTCTTGCCTAATCAAACTAAAAGGTTTTTTTCTTTGAATAGATTCCTTGATCACGTATATATTGGGAAGAAGCTACACTACCTCGAAAATCCAGCATTCCAGAAAGACCAAAAATGTCATCTTTTATGTCTATTTACCAGATAGTTAAAGGGAAGAAACTCTGCCTGTCCTTTTTTGTTACACTCATGCACCACTGCCAGGTGATTAGGGTTGTTTACTTAATTTTAGTCTTCCCTGTTGAATCTCGTGGATTATGGACCTTCCATCAATAAAGTCAGTATAGTATTTAATGTAAAGGTGAAATTTGTTGATATTTATGTGAAGTTTTTGCAGTTCTGGACTTGTATGGGGTATCTTTGTTTCTCTGACCTTGAGCTTCAGCATGGTATTGTTGGTGCCTGTTGTATGTTGTTTTCACTGACACTGCTGGCATTCTTTTGCTTATTAAGTTAGCCGTTAATTATATATACAGGTGAACACTTGTTTATTTCCCAACATTTTTTCGTTGTTTTTGACTTTTAGAAAATTGAGAGACTGTGTCACTAAAGTGTGTAAAAGGCAAGAGATTTAAGGCAGTTGGGACATGCATAGTGCCTGCCTTGTGTGTACCATGTATTCATCAATCTGCATGGAGTGTTTGTATGTCATGGTCATAATCCATATAGTCCGCAGTACTGTGATGAGGGCATAAGACCAAAGGAAGATATAGCAGGTAGAGAAAGACAGACTAACATGCAAAGTTTGAATCGAATCCAAAGATGTTGTCAGTGGCCAGCATAGTAAAGAATTTTTCATTACATTGAGTCAGCTGCAGATAGAAGAACAAAGGGTTGTGGAGTTACCACCCACACAATCTTCAAAGGCATTATCAGTCACAGATGCAGTTACTGTTAAAACAGATATGGCAGTCCTTGTGATTTTACTAAAGTCTTACTGAAATGACCCTTAAATTATGGATTAGTGGAATCATAGTAAAAATTATGAAAATACAATCATTGCAGTCAAATTTGGAAACTGGCTTATCCATGTTTGATCTGGATCTGGATTTCATGTTAGGTTCAGTGGGGTTGATCAGAGAACTTTTATAGTAGTACTCTCATGCTTAAAAAACCCATATTTTTTCATGCACAACCACTTGATCAAGCTCATGCTTTCAGCATTTTCTGGAAATGACAACCAACAAACAAAACACTTTGAAGACAAAAGGGATAATAAACCTCTTATAAACTTTACATAGTCAGCATAGAAGTATAAAATGGAATATTGAGATTCTTGGGGGAAAATGCAAGAAAGGCAACATTTTGTTTTTTGGACATCATGTTTGTTGTGTTGTGAGTATAAATGGTATCACTGCTGTTGCCACGTGAACTTAAAGAAACAAAAATAACAAAACAAAGCCAAAGAGTCCATCAAGTTGAGAAATTTGCAAGAAACCTTTGAGTTCAGTGGGGTTCAGAATTGAAGTTTTTAAAACTTTACTAGAGATAATTTTAGGTCTGAGCGTACTTTACACACTTTTTTAGTTAAACATAATGCCCATATCTTGTCAGTCAAAGCAGTGAGAGCTATCCTTTGTTTGTGTGTAAAATGGGGCATCAACACAACTGATCTACTCAGTTTGAAGGAACTTTTTTTTTTCAACTGTATTAGTTAGAAAAGATTTTATAATCTTCAGTTTAGTATTCCTCTTGTTGTCAAGACCGTTTAAATACTGGCATAGAACACAATTAATTTTACTATATATTCTCTACGTTTGTTTCTCAGTACTGAACTTTCCACTGTGTGACAATCAATACAAATCATATGTTAATCTAAAATACCTTCAAAGATGACTTCACAGTGAAGTTCTTGTCAAAGGTTCAACGGCATTTTTTTGAAAGGCTTGACTGTAAACAAACCAATGTGCAATGGAACACAGATTTCACTTCCAGATCATCTCCAAGACCTTATTACTCACTGTACACTGTTGCCGAAACACACACAGACAACCACACCATAAGCTCATATTCTAAAGAATAAACAAATGCCTTTAAATCCATACCAAGAATGCCTGAATCTAACTCTTGTATCACCACCAAACAGAGACAGGCAAAAATGCTTAAAAAAATAGACTGGGCCTACATTCATGGGTACTGAACCGGATTTATTAATTGTGGCCTGATTCCATTTAGTAAAGATGCCTGCTTCAGTTCTCACTGCATCAAAATTTCCTTTGCAAAACAAATAGAATTTTTGACAGTTTTGGTTTGGGGTGATTCTTGTACTTATATATATAGGAAACAAACTATAACAACAGTGTCACTAAACCAGTGAGGTGAATGGATGTGTAAGAATATTCCTGGTAATAAGGCCAGGATGAAGTCTAATATATTTGTGTCAAGAGTTGGGAAGTCATGGTCATTCATAGTATCAGTCATGAATGGGCCCTTGGAGTTACTAAGCACATTCCCCCAGTTTGCATGTTCTCTTTGTTCAGTCATGTTGTGCATAGATAGCACTAACATCTTAAGTATACATCCAAAGTCATCATCTCGTTATGAACCTTGTGTGGGATGCTGCTGTTTCCCCCACCCCCCATCCCCACCCCCAAGTGCAACATGTACAAATTTCAGCTACCATTACTTCAGGGGAACAAACCATTGATGCTGTGCAATCTACCACCTGTGACTAACATCATCTAGTTCAGGGGATAACAATGCAGTTATTAAATTTGGAACAAATTTTACCCTTGTTTCCAGCTTTTGCTTTTACATATTTTTCTGACTCAATTGGGTAGTGTTCTAGTGCCCCCCCCCCACTCTATTTTTAGGTGCATGGGGTTTTGCTATTTCCATTGGATCCATCTTTCAGTATGAGCTCACCATCCACCAGACGCAGCTATCATAGTTTGGAGATCTTACTGAAAGATCCTGCCAGCCATGATTATGGTTCTGTCTCCATTCAGCTAGGGGGATCTTAGTGATAGATCCGTCCATCTCACCATGTCATTGACAATATACTTATATTATGACAGTGGATTTTAGTGAAAAATTTGTCAACACAGCTAGTACTGGTGATGGCCAGGCTGCCTTGTGCATGGCTGGCAACCATGCTGACCATACTCCTGGTGACCCAACCAGCTGTTACAGTACAACACATCTGGTGGACCTGGTTTACTGTATGTTCATGGCTTACCTACAGAGGAGTTGCCATCGCTTAGATAAAAATTACAGCATTGTGTCATATGTGCCACCAGGTATGGTTTATCCAGATTTGCAAGCTGAATCAGCACAGAACTCTACTGACAGTGAGTGTGAAGATGCTCTGGCACAACAGCTTTGCTCAGCTCCAACCATGGAGTGGACAGAGTTCAACTTAAAGGCTGCTGTCGAAGAAATATATAAGGTGGTGTTGGCTTCAAAATGTCACATCTGCCACTCATGACAGTAATGTCAAAGCATTGGTAGATCTCAACAAAAAAGAAGAGAATCATCATTCCAGCTACTCCCCTCACTTTTAAAAAATTAGGGAGATTAATGGCTCTCTTGGGAAGAATCGGTGATCTGGGTAATGCAAAGAATTTCTTTTCATAAAGTACTCCCCGCACTCTTCAAAAATTAGGGAGATTAATGACTGTTGGGAAGAATTTGTGAGCTGGGTAATGCAAAGGCTTTCTTTTCATAAAATCAAGTATGGTAAAGTCAAGTACCAGCGACATTCTCATCTTGCTGGTGCAAAAACCCACTCTGACACCTTCCATGCTGACCTTCACTCTGGATAAAAATCTAGCATCAGTTCACATGTCCTTGTCACAATTTTATCAAGTGGACAAAAAACATGTTACATGAAATTTCAGAATTGATTCAAAATGTTGCCACATCTTCAAAGTTAGACTTAGTTCATTTGTAATTTTCTGACTTGTGGAAAAATTTGGCAGTGAGCATGCCAGGGAGGTAACAGCCCAAATTGTTCAGGTATTAACAGGGCAGCTCGTTCCATGACAATTGCACTGACTGCCTCTGCAGATCTTGACCTGATATGATGTGGTGCATGTTTGCATTCCACTTCGCTCAATCACATCACACCCTGGCATTACAGAGAACCCCATTTGTCCTGCCATTACTCTTTGGTGGTAAAATTGAAGGCATTTGGAGTCAGGTAGCTCAAGAACTGCCTCTCTTACTTGCAACCCAACCTGCACAGAGACATGGAAACTTTTCTATCACACATTCAGTTCATATCCCAGTCTAATACTTGCAGGCAGCAAACAACCTATCCAGTTTTGGAGGCAATCTTACAGTGGAGGCAAGACACCTCATATCTCTCTACATTGACCTGCCATCCCCACTGTCCACAGATAGCTTATCAGTTGGCACCTGACTCCTGCAGTTCCAATCTCACTGGATTGCCCTACTTCTCAGAATGAATGGTTGGCTGGCATGTCCAGTCATCTTAAAGCTTTTATCTGCCGAGGCAAGAAATAAATTTTGTTGAGTCCAGTGGCTACAGTCCAGATGACCACCAGATAAGTTTGATGTCAGCACAACCCCCATTGAGTTCAGGCACTTTCCCTGGATTTGGCTGTTTATTTTACTAGTTAAGAAAAGTTGCTCTTTTCATTTATTTGGGTACTGTTGTCACACAAGTGAAATGACTATCAGTTGTGGTATTTTCATTTTTTGAGAGCAGTTTTTTTTTATCCTTCACATAGGGAATCCAGCCATTCTTCCTTCAAAGGATAGCTTTGGTAAAGGTAAAAAGGATCATGCTCATGAATTACCTAGACTCCTGATGTTAATGTGAATGTATTTGACAAAGGAAGAAAATTTTGTAGTAAATGATGTTTCTCAGAGACTGCTTACCCTGATCTCATTACCATTAAACACTTAAACCTTTTCCTGCAAATGATAGCAGCCTCACTGATTGATCAGTCTGAACTGGTAGACATCCAGCTATGGGTCAGTGCCAGGTGGTGACAAAGGGAGTTAATGAGTAAGAGTATTTTCCCTTAATTTGTATGTTGTATAGATGCAAAAGACATAATTTTAATCTTTTGGGGATTCCAGGATTCTGGAGTTAGCAGAGTTTATTTCCTACTGTTAATGTGTTCAGGTAAGTATTTCTCAGAAAATAATTCACTACAAGATTTCTTATTTCTGAATAATAATGGCACGCATGTTTGACTATTGGACTGGATGTGCCTTTGCTATTCACAATTCTAGAGAGTCATTAGTTTTAATGTTTTTATCCATTTGTCCTTCCATCCATCCATTACTCATACTTGTTTCTGGGTCAAAACTCCAAAACTGTTTAAGATACCTGTATGAATTTGGTACTCTTATTGGACTAGGAATGTAGGTTTGCCTTTTGCTACTCAGAATTCTTAAGTTTTGATGACTCCATCATTATGCTTGGGGGTTGGGGGGCTCATCCTTCCCCTGGTATGCAATTCAGGTGAAAGGGGGGATATAGCTTGCACTAAGTCTGTCAGTCCATCCATCAACATTTTTTTTTCCAGAGCATAACACTCAAGCCATTCAATATATTTCAATCAGTCTTCATACTTGGAAGCATGTTTTAAGAGGTGTCTTTTTAATACTTAGAATTCTCGGCATTCAATATTTGTTATGTTAGCATGGAAAGAAAGTGTGGCAGAAGCATTATGAAAATTTAGAGTGAACTGTAGGATACTATAATAAATAGTATGTAAATTTAGGGAGCTGGACCATAGCAGACTGTCAGTAAGGGTCTTTACAGAAGTGAGGGACCAGGAATATGTCATGTCTAGATGACTTGTTTTCAGCAGTAAAAACCGATACAAAGACGACATTGATCCTTGTGTTTGACACAAGTAAGCAGTGATTAACCTGCCTTAATGTCATAAAATAAGCTACTTCCATACTTGTAGAAAAATCCTGTTGTTTTAATTGCAGATTTTGATTGAAATAACTAGTTTAAATAGTATAATGTCAATATATTTTATACTTATATCATGTGTGATATGCAAGCATCCTCAGAAAAAATCAAAGTAGCCAATTTTATGACAGCATAGATTACATTTAATAGACTGTCATTTCAAGTAAAGAATGGAATATTTCAACAAATGTGATATAAATATTGCAAAGAATAAAAAGGCAAAATGGTGTGAGAGAAAACTTTACTTTGTTGCATTATCTTAATAGCTGTATAAGTATGATATGAAATTTATTTCCCTGATCAATCAAGTTCTTTTTGCTTTCACTAAGCCTGACCTTCATTTCACTTGCCACAGGCAATTTGGCAACTGGTAATGTTGAGCTCTGCTAACCACATTGAGCCAGAACAGAAGAATATGAACTGAAGGAGGAATGAGAAGAGGAACATGTTGACATACATTAAAGTCTTCAAGTCTCCATTTTTTTTATGAAGTCTAATTTTAATTGTCTCCATTTTCTCTAAAATGACACTTAGACCTCAAAAAATGGTTATCCAGAATGATAAACAGTGTCAGAAAAATATTAATTTAGATTTGGTTTTGGGGCATTAACCTTTGAAATTTTGAATATGTGCTTGCTGTCATTTAAATTAATTATTAACATTTAGAACTAATTGCACTGCAGTTGCATGTGAATATTTTTATTTGCCATTAGAGTACAGCTAGATCTGATGTTAAAAGTATGGAAGATGAGCAGCCTCTTGTAACAGATGTAGGCCCTGCCATGTTCTCTTCTTCAGAGGTAATTTTATTGCATCATTTGTGTCAAAGATTCTAGTTATAACTGTTCAAATTTCTCCTCAAGTCTGGCTATTTCTACATGGGACTACTGCATTAAATTGATATAAATTTTCTGTATGTAACATGTATAATAACACTTAATGACATTACTGATTACATTGTATGTTATGCAAGGCATATGTGTTGTAACCAAGGCATCCAAATTAATTGTTAGTGTCATTTCAAAACACTGTGCTTAGTTTTGTCAAATACAGACAGTAATTTTCAACATTTGATTTTAAAAAATCTTACATTTGTGTTCTTTTTAAATGAAATTTGTGAAACTTGTTGAATAATTTAAATCTTTGATGAGTCAAGGCCATGGCTTAGGCTTGAAATTTTTCATATATTTGAATTTAGCACTCGTATAGTATCATTCACACATCATGCGAATCGCCACCATGAACTGATCGAATGTGAAATTACCTTTTAAGATACAAATTTTTCCACATAGTTTATTAAAAAAAATTTCTGTATCTAAGCAATATAGAAATAAAAATCTAACATTCACATCCATTTTTGTGTGTGTGGAGAAATTCAGATTTCATTTGTCTTCAGAATATATCAGATATAGTAGTGATATAGATGAATATTGATTTAGCCAACTATATTTTCTTTTGTGACTCCAGCATGGTCCCATGATAAATGGCAGGGGTACATTTGATGACTTTGGAATAACATCATCTGACAGAGCTGTTAGAGATCTTAAGTCAGGAGAGAGGAGAAGTAAGGACCAGCCAGTATCCACCACACAAAGATTGGAGCCAAGGTCAATTCCACCTGAACTGGCTGATACCCTGGAACATATTGTGGGACAGCTTGACATATTGACACAGGTTGGTAAATTTCATCTGTTCATTGCCCCACCCAACCAGGATGCTCTGAAATACAATGTGAGACAACTAGATAATCTGACATAGGTAGGCAGAATATGTTAACTATCCAACTGGAACACAGCAATACCCTGCAAAACTCGCTTATAGTTTATACAGGTGGTGAAACTATGTTTACTATCCCAACAGAACTAGCTAATTCCCTGGCACCCTGATTGTCGGATACAGAGGCTAACACAAGCAAGTAAACTCAAGTATTTACTGTCCTACCAGGACTAACCAATACCTAGGAACACTTTTGGACAACTACAGTGGCTGATACAAGTGGGTAAACTCCATAGAGTTTACTATCAAAATAGAACTAGCCAATATCAAGGAACAATGCTGGACAGCTAGGGGCTAACACACACAGGTAAACTCTGGTATTTACTATCCCAATAGAACAAACCAATACCCTGGACCAGTGTAGGACAGCTAGAGAAGCTAAAACAGATAAACTTGAGTGCTTACTGACCTAACTAGGCTAACCAATACTTTGGAATACTATTGAATGGCTAGATAGGCTGGCACTAGTGGGTACTTAATGTCTGCTGTTGCAACAGAACTAGCCAATACTCTGAAACAATGTTGGACAGCTTGACAGGCTAAAACAAGCGTGTAAAATCTGATGTTTACTGCTCCACCAGTACTAGCCAGTGTCATGGAATACATCATGGGACAGTTGTAGATGATCTGACACAGACGAAATCCATGTGATCACTAAAAAAATAGATTTTCTAATAGTTTTGGTATTTTACTGTTAAATACATTACCAGATGACATTAATATAGGACATAACCTCCACTGCCTCTGAAAACAGCCCTCACTGAAAGACATCATTCAGCCTATACATGGCATGGATTACCTCCTCTTGTCCATCTAGATGGCTACCCAGATCCCGAATATTGACTATTTTAAGCTTTCACTTGAGACTGTTAACAGTGCCTCCAAAATCCAGTGGGTTTTTTTCATACATTTTAGACCATTCATCAAAACTTTTCAATGGCTGAGTAAGTCGGAAGGTTGATATACCCAGTGTCTACAATTTTTATGGGGTTTTTTTAATTGAATTTATTAATATTTCAGCCATTCATTATAGTTCATGTGATACCAGTTGGTATAACTTGTGTTGATTTCACTGTAGTATTTTGAATTTGTACTATTAAACTTTGATCTGTTATGTACTTTCATAGGCTGTCTTGGTAATGCAGGTTCAGATATTTTAATATAAGTTATATATTTGTTGTATGCACTTTTGTTTACTCTATCATTTCAGAGATGTCCAGCAAGTGTAAGAAATACAAGCACTTAAGAGTTAATGAAGATTATGCCTTACTTAATAAATGCTTATTGTCAAACCCATGCAGTGTGTGCAGTGCAGTCCGAAAAAAGAGAATAGGGCACATTATAAATCATCCAATTGGGATGTGTTGAATATTCATCTGAATTCAAAATTGATGGATTTTTCCCTGTTTTGGCATCTCAGTGGACATAAGTTTCCACCCCTACCCATGTATGGCCTTAGTGCCATTGAAATGGGCATACAGGATTACAGTCTTTGGCAAAGACACTAGGCCAGCAAGTCATATTATATGTCATCCTGGCTGCCACCAGAAGTTGTGTCCTCAGGATTGTCAATGAGTGATTTGGATGAAACTGAGCCAGATTTTATCCTATTTTGGCAGCCAACTGGTCTAAGTTCCCATCCCTGCCTGTGCATGGCCTTAGAGCTTTTGTTATCAGGCATGTGGGATTACAATCCAACTTTGCCAGACTACTGGGCCCACAAGTTATATACCAAATGCCATACAGGCTGCCAACCAACCAGTCCAGTCAACCAACTGACCAGTGTGTGTGTGTGTGTGTGTGTGTGTGTGTGTGTGTGTTTTTGGCAGGAATTGGCTTCATCATTTCAGATGCAAAAATCACATCATTCCACAGTTTTAACAACAATGAACAGCTATTCCAGCCAATTTTCCCAGCCAACAGCCAGACTGACCAGCTACATCACACCAACACAATGCAGCAGACCTCACAATTTGTGCCATTCATCCAGACCAGTGTGACCAGCCATCCTGTACCAACATCCTCCAGGTGGACCACATTCCTTGCTAGACCTAGCACCACTGCTCAGATAGCATACCTGGCATGTAGGGTCCACACTACACATGGTGATGACAGCATTGTCTCTACAGTGCGTCATATTATATCCTTGGACACAGAGCATGCAGGAGGACATCCCCCTGTCTGCAAAGGGATGAAATGGGCTCTGCTGAACATTTCAATTTGACTATGGAACTGATGGAATTCAACTTTAAGCCAGCAGTAGAAGAAATTTACAATCATTCTCAATCTGTCTGACACATTTTTCCAAGTACCTATTCACAACATATCTCACATCGTTTTATTCAGCTACTGCAGGACAGTATAGCAATTCTGAGCTTTTCCCTTTGCCTTAACTTCAGTCTTTTTGCCTTCACCAAGACATTGGACTGTACCATATTCCACTTAACAACATCCTCCTGCACAGCACTAGTAGCATACCAAGACAGTTTTCTACAGAAACACTCTGTAAGTTTGATTTTAGTTCAGGATATAAGCAGCCTTCTCTCCCACCTTCGTAGTTTAGCGTGAATAGTATGAAGTCATACCTTGTTCCTTCCAAGCATTTCTTTCATCCAGGAATGGAGTTTCTCAACTTGTCTCAACTTTGTTTATCATCCTCCCAAATGCATCAACTGCATTTTCTATACATTTCTTCAACTCTAAACCTGTTCAGTGTGGCAGTGGACTTGCTGTCTTGGCCACCTTTATATGTGCCATCTGCAGATATCTCTCCATGCAGAGTGGTGCTCAATTTTGAGTCATTTAGATCACCAGATTATGATCTCTACAAAAATTAGACACTTCAGCTTAAGTGGCAAGACATGAGTGGCTACCTGTGGGAATCTTTTTGGGTTGCACACTTGCTACCATGCTTTGAGACAGCTGCAAGTGGATGGTGCAGGATGAGGCCCTTCACATAAGTCTTTTGGAAATAAAAGCCATTCTTCAAGCCCTGCATTCTTGGAAGGTTTATATCCAAGGGGAGCTAAATTTGATTATGTCAGACCATTCTGTCATGGTGAACTGCCTCCTCACACAAGGGGTGACAATTACTGGAGCTCAATGTTACGGTATGGATGTTCCTCCATTATGCCCAATATGATATACGCATACAAGTTGAACACATCCTGGTAAGGCTGAACCTTCATGCCAAATTTGTTATCGAGGAGATGTCAGCTGCTTCATGTCAAGTGGTCCCTCCATCCACCTGACTGATACTGGACTTATTTATGATGAGGTGAAACAGCAAACTGACCACCTTCCTCTCTCCATTCCTGGACCCAGAGGCATGGGCCATAAATACCTTATCAGTCAGCTTGGAGGGGATGTGGGTCTATGCCTTTCCCACCCCCAGCAGTTTTAATAACAAAACTACACAAGGAGATGAGGAGCAAGGCTTGCAATGTAGTTCTGATTGCTTCTTACTGATGGGACAGATCCTGGGTTGGCAATCTGCTCAATCTTACGACAGATGTACAGAGGAAACTCAGAGTGACACACACTGTTCAGGGAGCCAAGGTCACTGATATTCCACCTGTGTCTGGTGTAACTCCTCCTTCATGTCTGGATCTTGTCAGGGATGCCTTTTGTCAGGTTAACAGTGTCACACAACTCTTAACCTGCATCCTCCAGATGGCTGACTTCATTTTTTTCTTCAGTGAGGACAAAATGTTATTCCCTATAATAATTGGAGATACCATTCCATGACTTCAGGAACATTTAGATATCATGGAAAGGAAAATATTGGCTGCAACAAGGGTCTTCCCAACTTATTGTCTAAATCAGTATATCCAGGCTCCACTCACTCACCTTGTTCCCAAAATAGAACCTCTGCTGGGTCTTAACTTGCCAACTGACCACATTTGAGCCCCTTTATGACCTCACTGAAGCTTTTACACAGTGATTTGCATCTTGATAGCAGAAGCTTCTGTGTGGAAGGTGAGTGAGCTGCACTGCTGTTTCTGGATCAAAACTGCATGCAGCTTTGTTCCAACAGCATGGTCATACTAATGATGCATCCTTGTCTCAAAGAACAGGTTGCTGTCTGCAGGCAATAAAAAAGGTAGCCATTCAGTCGCTTTTCCCGGCCTTTTGAGAGGCAAAGCTGTAGGACCTGGTCCACACTCAAATGCTATCTGAAGCACACAAAGAACAGCCTTAGTGCCTGTCCAAGGCTTGCCCTACCTACTAAGATGAAAAAAACAAGACATAACTGTACAAACTGACATCTTGGCTAAATTATGTTATTAAATTGGTGCACTGTGAACTCACAGGGAATCTGGTATGACTCGACTCATCTCAAACTGGATCTTCGCTCAAATATATGAGCAGTTTCCTTGAGATGGACCTTTGAAGATTGTCTCAGTTAGAAGTAAAGTTACGTCAGTTTCATGGCATGCCCAGTCTACTTTCTTCAGCTTTTATTTACGGGATATGGCCATTCACAACCTCAGTACCAGGCACGATCTTATAACTTTTGCTGGATTTGTCCAGGAAATTTTTGCAGGTAAGGCGATAGCTGGGTCAGGACCTCACAGTGATCTTCTTCACACAAGTTAATGTATATCTTCGGCTGGCTGCCTTCAAATTAAAAGAAGTTAAGCCTTTCAGTAGAGGAGTTGGCTTGCTCCTGTAAGAAGACATGGATAGAAGTTGGATTCTAAAACATTACCTCCTCTTATCTTCAATTGATGTTAATGTGATTGGGTTATATATTTGGCAGAGAAAGGACATTTTAAAGTAGATCATGTTTCTCAGAGAATACTCACCCAATCACATTATTGTCAATCCTTCCCATCCCATCCTTTCACAGAAATGTGAGCATCATGTTGTAGGTTTTTTTCATGCTCAAAATATTAAACATCCAGTATACAGATGGCCAAGGTGATGCAAGGGAAAAGAAAAAATATGTAAGAGTTATTTCCCTTCATCTACATGATATGTAGACAGAGACGTTTGTCTTTAATGAGGGCTAGATTCAGAGATAGTGGAGGCTGTTTCCAAATGTTAATGTAATTGGGTCAGTATTCTCAAAGGAAAATAATTTACTTTTAAAAAAATGTCCTTTCTTGTATGTTAACAAAGTGGGACAGTTGGACATTCTAACAGGTTGGCAATGCTGACATTTTTACTATGATATAGGACAAAGAAAAGAATGTAATAGGTTGTTGACATCATTTTAGACATTATCTTACAGGTAATCAACTACTTTTTTTCTCCGTCAGGCAGTCAGATATTTATCTAATGTGCAGTAGGCCAAAATGGATTTTTTTTTTAAATTCACTAAGTTGATGTTAAGTCGTTCATTGTTCGGTAATTAGACATTTTCATACTTCAGATGGGTAGTGTGCAAGTGAAACATATCTTGACAAAAGTAGGTAATGTCTCAATTTTCAGTATGGAGCAGTTGACCATTCTTGACCTAAGGAGGAAGTGTTCTTTTTTCAGACATTCATGCAAACATGGGAATGGTCATTATGGAGCAGTTTGATATTCTAACAGTTTGCACATTTCAGTACACAGTTACAAAAATTTTCAGTGTTAAAATTTGTAAGTGTTTTTAATTTGATACTTTCAGACGGTCTCCCTTCTAGAACAGAGGCTGACCATGACAGAGAACAAGCTAAGAGAGTGTTTGGACAATCAGCAGAAAATTACACTGCAAGTTCGGTCCACAGATTGACCATGTTCCATTTAATTTGTTACAGACATGATATTAAATTTGTTGAAATCCGTCCATTGTAATGCATATAAGAGTAGATTCAACAAGACTTGTAACACTGTAGAGCCAAAGATCTGATGGGACCAGTTTGATGTTTTTAAACTTAAAATGGCATAACTTCTTGGATAGATAATGCAGAATGACGTATGACCTAGTTCCCAAATGGAGATAAGTTGAACTCACATCCCACAAGTAGCTCTTGACACTTTATCAAACCAGGCCTGTGTGCATATTGTTCTGCATGTTCCTCTTGACAGGTACTGTCCTGTGCAGAGGCAGTGATGCAGTTTCAAAGTGCTTTTCAGTTATTGTTACTGCTATTTGCCGACTGTTTTTGCAGTAAATGCATAGTTTCTGGTGAATTATAAAACGCTAAACAAGTTCACCTCCATGATAGAAGTTTACTTTTTACGGTACCTGTTTGTAGAATAAAAAACCAAGTTTCTGTCAAAGTAAGGACAATAGATAGCTTTCGTGAGATCAGGGCTTTTATAATTACTTCCCTTGTAATCCCTGTCATTCATTATTGGTGTTATCATCCCGTGATAAATGTGGGAGAAATTCATTCCATGAAATTTGGAGGACTTAAGCTGTATTTTGTGAATCCTAAGGAGAAAACATGTGTTTGTTTAATTGTGTAGCCAGTAAGACAAGATATGGACGATACTTTTCTTGTGACAGTAATCTATACTTGTTTAGCCAATTAGCTATTCCTGCCAGTAATATGTTCCTAATGAAGTTTAATGTTAAAGATTGCAGACATCAATATGCAGAGGAGGTAAATCGAACTTAATAGAAAACCATATTTTCTTTTGTTAGTACAGATGACAGTTAAGACATCTATATTTTTATCAACCTGCTAGTAATTTGAGCCATAAATATGGACACAATTGGAAGCAACTTCAGTGTTCAGCATGACTCAACCAACCCTTTCTTTGGACTGGTTTGAAATCAGAAAGGGTCCAAAGGTCAAAGAGATGCTGTATAAAAGATGTTCACTTTCTTTAAATATAACCTGTATTACAAGAGTAACAGCTGGACAATTTATCAAGCCAGGCTAACTTGTAAGTTAGCACCAAATGTAAATATACTACTGATTTTTGGTTGTTTGCTCAGGAATGATTTTAAGCAACATTGAAACTTGATTTAAAAGGTTAAATACTAGTAGTCCTTTTTAAATTAGTACAGTTATAATGATGGATTGAACAATGCAGTGTTGTGCATTTGTGACCGCATTATATGAAGTTTTCATTCATTGACAACAGATCTGTCAATCTAACCACCCACGAATAAAGAACATCTAATTTTCATATTGTGTGTATGGCAGATAAACTTGTTGAGATATTTTTTTGAGGTTTATAAACTTGCATAGAATTTTAAACAGAAATATAATGCTATACTATAAAAATTTCTGATTGATCATCTAAAAAGTCATCTGGCCTAGAGATCATAAAACTGAGCTCATATTTGAAATTGAGTTTTCATTCTGAGCCAGCCAGAGTTTTGTTATAAAAGCAAAGTCCATTTGACTGACACAAAATCACAAGCTGTGATTTCCAGGCCATGATCGGAATAAAATATATACAGCATTATTGCTACAGCAAAGCCATCAGGTTGTCATAGTTACGTGTAATAAACAGAGATCCAATATTTTCTTAGTTTATGCATTTAAAACTTACCATATACTTGCAGTTAGTGCTGTACTTTTGAGCTGTAACTGTAAAGTTGTAATTGGAATCAAAGGAATTTGACAAATGTTAGTGTCATCTGTAAAGATGATCAGTATCCAGTTAATAGAAAAATTTATTTTCTCCCTTTCATTTATAAAATGATAGAGTACCACCATCTTTTATGTGGAGCTGAAAGGATTAAATAAAATATATCTACAGGGCTTTTCACAGAGGGAATCATTAGTGTGAGATGATATGTATGTACAGATGTGGCTTAAAGGAATTCCATTCATTTTTCATGCTTCAAAATATGTTTGACTCTAATCTAGGAAATATAAGTTTATGTCAGAAGTTATTCTTTCAATAAAGAACTCAAGAACTTTTGTGAATACCTAAAGATTCAGTGCCAGTGATCTTTGAAATAATTAAAATTTGATATTAATTTGGTAGTTTCCAGGCATGGTGGCAAAGTGCCAGATATGGTTGCAAAATCAAGTAATGTTGGTAAGCACATGCATATGGTATGCCAGACATATCATTGCTGGTCGGGGGTGGGGGCTATTGTCCATCTGATAGTTGTCGAATTAAAATTATCTAATTATTAAAGAAGTTGATTATCATGACTGAAATTGTACTCATTAACCTGCATACAGGAAGGCATTTAATTAATTACTACAAGTTCCAGAAGTTAACAGAATCTTTGCACTTTTTATGTATTTGATCTGTATTTATTTTAGTTGAGAACTTTTGTATAATCTGTGATATATATATAGTTGAAATCTTTGTTTATTAGTATTTAATGTACTTATTATGAATATAATGCACATCAATAAAATTAAATTGTAAATAAACAGAGTCCTTTCTTACCAAAATTAAATATTAACAGTCTGATATTTTGACTACTTAATTTGCACGAAAATAGTGTACCTTTCATCTGCTGTGTAAATATTCTGTTTATTAACTTTATTTTAATATATGGTTCCTATTAATCATGAGCCTCATAATTGTTTTTATGATTGTAGACTTTCTTCAAGCAGCTTTTTTTAGTGGACATTATTTTAGATGCCCATTTTCTGCCTTTTTTAGCAGCCAGAGTGAGAAGAGATAGGTTATTTTTAGCATTCATTTTTGTTTTTTGCTTTTTCATCCAGATTTATTTTTCTAATTTCCAGGACAAAACATGTACTGTATATACTCACTTATAAGTTGAGTCCAGCTGCAAACAAACATAGATCCTGATTTGACATAGCATAATGTACCTGCAGATCGGGGTCTATATAATTTGATCTACTGAGTACTCCTAACAAACTGCACAGACCTAGATCTGCTGGCATATTATGTGATGGCAGATCTGGATCTGTGCAGTTTGCTCGAACTTGTGTCATAAGCAGATATATACTATAATGTATTTGCATCTGTATTAGAGAAACCATGAAACTGATAAACTGAACTTTGGACAGGACTATATTAAATTGGCAGTTTTAACAGAATTTATGAATGATCTTAATTTCTATAATTTGTTTTCATACATATATTGTTATATCATTTTAATAATCAAATTTAAAACTTGTATGTGGTACTAGTCAGAGAGGACAAAATTGCACCTTGGATTTTTCTGCTGCAGATGTCATAAATTTGGATAATAAGTATTATACTTAGTTATATTCTTGGTCATTATGTGAATAAATTGATTTTTGGGTTGTATATTTTGTTGCATCTGTAAATTCTACTGCTTATTTTTAGTTCTACTGGTCATAGACCAGAAGAGTTTATGAGATGGCCTGTTGCCTATTGTTCATCTATTAAATCAAATTCAGCAAGGATGGTGCTGGTTTTAAAAAGTTGTCGCCAAAAAAATCGCCAACCTCAATATTCTGTCACCAATTTTCAAAAAATGTTGCCATTTTCATCATATAATGCTATTCGTTTATCTCAGCATCCTCAGGACTAAGGTAATATTGTCGACATAAGTGGGTGTTTTGATAAATAAAGGTGGGGGAGGGCTGAAAATAGATTGAAATTTCACACACAAGTGAAATTTTTAAGAGATGACCAGTCATCAGTGACTAGAATTTACGCAGAGGAAAAAAATGGAAATTTTGATTAAATGAAGACAACTAATCTGAAATACACTTGTATATTAACAACATGCATTTGTGGAGTATACTCCACAACGTTAAATAATTTACATGAATATGAAAAATCCATATGTTGGAAAATTCATGTATCCATCAAATCCTGTTAAAAAACAATTAAAATGTGGGTGGGTGGGTGTGGATATATATATATATATATATATATATATATATATATATATATATATACATACATAATGGTAGACCTCATTTGAATGATATCCCATTGTCAACAAACATGTTTCCTAAAATAATTCAGTCTGATATGTATTCTCCTAGCAGCACATGGCTGAATAGTTGTTTATATGCTACACGTACATGTACTTAAATTGGCCTAGATTTTGGTCAGCCAGAGACAACTACCACGATGCTGATGCTACCAAGGGGATGAGGCTATTCATAGGGAAATGAAAACGTGAACAAATTAAAAAGTTTTAACATTCCTGCGAGATATCCCACCTTCATTTAACTTGGCCGCCAGGGGGGCCCCGAGTGGCCAAGTGGTCTAAAGCTCTCACCGTTACGGATCACTGCCATCTCACCTCTGTCTGCGTGGGTTCAAGTCTCGGGCTTGGCCAATGTGGTTATGTGAGAAAGCTTGCCGGTAGCTTCTTGTGGGTCGGTGGTTCTTTCCGGGTTGTCCCGCGTTCTTCCTCCACCATTAATACTGGCCGCCATGTATAGCCTATCTTGTGCTGAAAAATGGCGTTAAACCCTACAACAACAACAACAACAACTTGGCCACCAGATATCTATTGTATGAAAATATTTGAACTTTAGTTGGGGTTTTAAACCGCCAATGGTAGCAATCATAAGAACATTTTTGTTGCAAACAGGAAACTTTCACGGCACAATAAATATGTTCCAATCGGTATGAAAAATGTAACAATGCTTGTTTGTTGCTGACTTTCCGTGATCAAAGGTCTTTGGCTTGCTTTGATGAAGGTTCATGTGTTACTGAAGGTGCCGCTAAAGGCGCTCTCTGAAGGACCAAACAAATGCCCGTTTGTTATTGCTGTGGCAAAATCAAATAATTGTAAAATATTGACGAAGACAGAATTTTTTTTCATTTGCTTAATATTTATATAGAATGTTCACTACTTCAGAGGTAATCAGTTTTCTTTGAAGTTTCAGCAAAACTACTTTTTCTGGTACATTTTTCTGGCAGACTGTAGTCATTCCCGTTCCCAATTTCAGATGTGGTCGATTGTAGCTAGTCAAGTAGCATGACTATTTGGGTTATATTACAGCACAGAGTGCTAAGGCCAGACATCAGCATAAGCAGATTATGATATAACAATGCCGTGTTAGTGTGGTTTGTCAATATGAACAAAGGATTTGTTTATGTAACAGTAGTTTCCAGTGCAATTTTATATCCAAGTTTGCAGCTTCCTGTCATGGTGCCTTTGAATTTCTCAACTCCAAACACAAGACTGTATATACAGTTTTTAACAGCCAAAAATGTTGTCGCCAAAAAGATCACCAGATGGTACATTTTGTCGCCAATAAGGAAACAAAATTGCAATTTGCAACATTGGTGAAGCCCAGGGCGATCCCTGGTTTAGTATCAGCACTCTTCCAAAAGTATTTGGAGAATTGCCATGAAACTTTTCACACACATTCATTCCATGGTCTAGTTGGTCATACATTTAATATGGTGCCTTTTGGACATCCATTATGGCCACCACTTGACCTATCTTGAAAATCTTATCTCTCTTCAGCATATGGTCATATGGAATAGTGTTCTATACAGAAGACTTCTTATGTCAAGTTGGGCCTAATGAAAATAGTGCAAGTCTGAGATCCAATATGGTCACTATGCCAGCCTTCTTAAAAACCTTATTGCTACTTCTTGTGAACAGAATGTCATACCTACATGGGTTTTTATCAATAGACTTTTTATGATGTCTAGTTGGTTCTAAGTGTAAATGGTGCCAATTGGACATCAAATATTGCCAAATGGTGGCTGTCTTGAAAATCTAGTTGCTATTCTTCTTGAGTACATGGTTGTATCTACATGGGGTTGTCACTGAAAGACCTATTATGATTTCTTGTTGGTCCTACAGATTAAAAAATGGTGGTGAAAATGGTGGCCATCTTGAAAATCTTGTCACAAAAACATTTCTCACTATATCCAGTTGGTCCTAAATCCTAAATAAAAAAGATGCCAATGTGATCTTGCATTATCTTAAGAACTGTGTTACAGCTGCTCCCTAAACAGATGACCATACAAAATTTTTTTAGATAAGCCTTCCTTCCTTGCAATAAAGTTATTCCTATCTTCAAAATGATGGTGATCCAACCCCTAGAATGTCTGCCTTGATGGCAATCCCAAAAATCTTTTTCTTCTCATGAACAGACAGTCTTGTAGACAGGTTTTCACAACAACGCTGTTATGATTTTAGTGCTCCCAGACAAACTTGTATACTGCTTATAACACAGGGACAGAGTGGATCACAATTTTTCTTTGCTGAAAATGGGCTTCTATTTGCTGAAGGTGAATAAAAATTGTGATCAGAATTGGTAAATGAAACCTTATTATTGCCTGTGTCATTGAAAATGGCTGGAAATTTGGAATCAACATGCAGTTTGCAACTTTTAATAGGAAGTCATAACTTTTGATAAATATTTTTTTTTTTAAAATCTCATTGCACTGTAAATAACGATATACATCAAAATACAAATCAATGAGAATGGTGGTAACACAGTAAATAAATACCAATTAAATAAGTCTTATGAAGTGAAATCATGTTTTTAAGTTCAATCTTTTAATTTAGTCTTAGCATAATCATCATAAATGTGATGTGTTCTCATGGATTCAGATATGAAAAGTGTCATTTGACCATCAAAGCTATGACTGTTTCCACACGAACTAATTAAGTACATTCCATGAGAACCTAATTAAGTGCTTTTTCTTTATCTGTAACTTCCAGAAGTAGTGTTTGTTGCATTGTTACAATCAGTTAAAAGTAGACATATTTTTTATTGTCATATTTACTACATCTATTGTATCAAATCAAGTAAAAGGGTTTGAATTGAATAAAAAAGTTAAAAGGCATTTCAGTTGGCCAGTCAGACAATGTTTTCAATATTATTAAGCATGTAACATTGTGAGTATCTAATATTATTCAAGGGTTTATCAAATGTAAATAAGGGTAGCAAGAGGCTCAAATGAAAGGCATACTCAGTGCATGAAAAGTTTAGTGTCATAGAGTTCATTATGATGAAGTTGAATAAAAATGGTTTTGATCATTCTTCCAAAAAGGCACCTTAGTGGAATGGCTACCTTTGCAATTTCATTATCACTACTCTTGAATGAATGATGGCATTGATAAGGGTTTTTTATTAAAACACATTTTGCAATAATTCATTGTTTCTGAATGAAAATGGTGACCTGCAAAATACCCACGCTTTTGTAAAGAGTTTTGAAAACCAGACCTAATCAGCCTTGAAGTTGAGTCAGATGTCATTGCCTGCATTTTCTTCTTACTTCATTACGTTTATGAATACAGAATTTTTACCCGACTTTGTATTTAGTTGCATTTGAATGTGCAGATTGGTTGTCAGCATTCCGTCATTGACTTTAAGATCAATGGTCTTGACCAAAAGGTTTAGCTGTACTGGCTTGTGTTCATGACAATACAAAAGAAATGATTATTATTAAATCCAGAGTGTGGATCTTCTATGATGATGAATGACTTGAATGATGCAACATAAATAAGATTTTTAGTTTCAAAAGAATATTAATTATAGATTTAACCAAACTTAGCTTGTGGATATATCTTGAAATTGTCTGAGACAAAACAGTTTATTTTCTATATGTATTTTGTTCCAGGTCAGTCATCATGACAGAATTTTGTCCAGCGCTTATAGGCATCTTTTGAACTTGTATTTGTATGAAAATATTTTTGCTACCAAATTTGCTGTGTTAGAGTTTCTCACAAATATCAGAGATGATTTCAATACACAGCACTTAAAATGAAGAAAGAAATTTTTGTTGCATTCCAGGAAATTATTTTCAGATACTAGAGTGTCAGTCCTTTTGAGGGGCTCTTGTTTCAAAGATGTTTCATGAATGGTTTTGTTATAAGATTATTTTTAGTCTAAGTTTTTATGTTGAGCTGTCACCAGGATTAGCTGGGTGCTCCTGGTTGCTTTTGTCCATGATTTTAGTGTTTGTATGTCACCATACTCTTACCTCATCTAACAAAATCTTTTTCATGTAGAAATTTACCTTTATCAATGTTACCATTGGTGAATTGTCTCATTTAGTTCAGGGTTAACCTCAGAAATGCATGTTTGAACAGTGATATAAATATGCAAGTTTTTATTGTAAGTGCTCAAATTATACAGAACCTAAAGGATACAAGATGTAAAATATGTATTGGTATAATAAATGATTGAAAACAACTATTTGTTCATGACATGTAGAGTAAATAAAAAATCCTATGCATTTGTGTATGTTCATGTGCCATGTCTTAACTATGTGAAGATTAAATACGGCCCCACATTTGTCATGCATCTTTCAGTATTTAATGTTTTCAGATCATTCTGAAACCCATGACCAATCAACGAAAGTTGACATGGAACATGCTGGAATCAAGACAGTTAGCCATATACATGGAACTCCAGACCCTGTGGGGCAGTCATTCCATATGGTTGGTACTTGGCCAGCTTAGATGACTCTGACATATACGGTGTTTATGTAGAGAAATGTATGCCTTTGGGCCAGGCTCCGACTCGGACATGTACAGTGTTTATGTAGAGAAATGTATGTCTTTGGGCCATACTCTGGGCTATATTATGAGAAATGGGTTTCTTGGGCCCATACTCTGGGCTATTTTATGAGAAGTGGGTGTCCTCGGGCTTTACTTTAGCTATATTTTGCATACCCAATAAATTTGACAATAATACATTGATTTGTTAGCATAAGGTTGTTTTTTTTAATTTGTGAATGAATTCCTAACATAAGTATAGCTGCCTAGTGTCCCGTTTTTCCTGTATTTGTCCTGTATTTTGGACCTGAATACAGGTGCACATTTTTTGTGTTAAACTCCGTTTTTGTGAAGAAAAAAAAAAACAATGTATAAAAATTTCCTTGCAATTTTATTAGAAAAAGCACCCAGTTCCATTCTTAGAGTGAAAGTGTTGCATATAAATAGGGATATTGAGTTCTATAATATGATTGGTTCATTCAAATTCGAGGCTATCATGCCAGTCTTTAACCACCACATTGGATTGCACAAAGCATGTCCCGCCATCACTGTATCACATCTTAATCATGCCAAAAAGGAAAGCATAAGATTCAGAATTTTCCTCAGCAAAGAAAAAACAGAACTGGAAGGACAATTATTCCATCATGTTTAAATTTGTGAAATGATCTAGTAAAGGAGAAAACTTGGCATGATGCAAATTATATAATTGTGATTTCAACATTGGGCATGACAAAACAGCATGAAAAGGCTAATAAACAGCTTGATGTTTCATCATCAACAGCACAGCCTCAACTTAAAATGTTTATAAATACCAGAGAGAACCTTGATGTACTTAGATCGGAAGTTCGTTTTACTAAATTAGAAAAGAACCTTTCTCTTTCAATTGCTAGTGTGCTGGTGATTTATTTTGTACACCTTTCCAGACAGTACACTTGCAAAGGATTACTCATGTGCAAAGGATTACTCATGTGCTCGAACAAAAACAGTTGTCCGAGTTATTTATGTTAGGACTTCTTTCTTTACCACACTCTAATGTTGATTGTGAAAGGATTTTTAGTTCAGTAAGAAACAGTTGCACAGAATTCAGATCTTCAATGAAAGATGGTACATTGAAATCAGTGATGACTTAATATACAAGGTGTGGAAAAGGCTCCTATA
Source organism: Megalonaias nervosa (assembly GCA_016617855.1). Taxonomy (NCBI): domain Eukaryota; kingdom Metazoa; phylum Mollusca; class Bivalvia; order Unionida; family Unionidae; genus Megalonaias; species Megalonaias nervosa. The sequence continues at coordinate 223,320 of JAECUM010001286.1, forward strand.
AACACTGTATCGGATGACTTGCTCAGAAGGTGCAATAGTGCAACACATGCATCTTTGATATTAAATTATTAATCAAGTTGTTGTCTGGCTTTACTGATGGTTGTAGATGTTGTAAGTAGTTACATATGCATTAAAGTTTCGAAAATCGGTATTTCTTCCTGAAAATCGGTATTTTGTCATAATTAAGCAGTATTTTTGTACTGGGGGGGGGTGGCTATGCATAAGAAATGAGCCAAGGCTATGTTTAATGGCTTTAAAAACACATAATAAATATGGGCACTGTGCTACCAGCTTGCAGCAACTTGTTTAGCTATATCTCTACGATAGACACTAAGTGAAATAACAAATTACATTGAACTGTACAAAGCTTGTCATAAAGGTTTATCCCAAAGTTTTATTTTGTGGCGTTAGTATACATTTTCTGATTGTCATATTTTGTTTTACTCATGCTGCAGTTTTATTTTACTCCATGCCCAGCAGGAGTAGCACTGACTGTCAAGAACGGTTTCCTAATACCTGTTATTATGTCTCGTAGGGAAAATGTTGTTTTCTCATATAAGACAGACCAACCTAACTTCTGCATTTATTTTTAGCTCTGCTGGTCTCAGACCAGAAGAGCTTAGGGAATGACTTGTTGCTAGTGAACCATATTCCAGTTTCCATCCATTTGATATCGAAAGTTTGTTATCAAGGCTTCTCCTGAACTACTAGGATGATTGTCATGAAACTTTAAACATGCATTGACCCTGAGGTTTAGTTGATCCTAAAAGAAAATTGTGCTGATCAGTTGTCCAGTGTGGCCCTCATAGATGCCATATTGAAAGTCTTGTTATTGCCTCTTCTCTGAATGGATGGTCACATCAACATAGGGTTTTACTAAAAGATCTGTTTTCATGTCTAGCTGGTTCTAAATTAAAATGGTGCCAATCTGACATCCAATTTGGCCACCATAGCACCCTTCTTGAAATCTTGTTATTTCACCTGAGCTGAAAGTAATATTGAAATGGGGGGGCGGGTACCAAAAGATCTCGTGTCCAGTTGGTCCTACATGAAAATGCTTCCACTTGGATATCCAGTAGGGCTGCCACAATGGCTATCTTGAAAATCTTGTTATCACTACTCCAGAATGGATGGTTATATCAGTATGGAGGTTTTCACAAAAAGACTTTTATTGTCCAGTTGGTCCTAAATTGTTCTTGTTGTAGTAGAGTTTAATGCCATTTTTCAGCACAAGATAGGCTACACATGGCAGCCAGTATAAATAGTGGAGACAGAACCCAGGAAATCCCCAGAAAGAACCACCAACCCACGAGAAGCTACTGGCAAGCTTTCTCTTGTACCCACATTGGCCGAGCCCAAGACTCAAACCCATGCAGACAGAAGTGAGACAGCAGTGTTCTGTAACGGTGAGCACTTTAGACCACTTGACCACTCTGGGCCCCAATGAAAATGGTGCTGATGTGATTGCTAATATGACTGCCATACTTCTACTTCTGAACAGAAAGTCATATTAACCTGGGATTTTCACCAGAACAGTAATTATTATATCTGGTTGGTCTTGAATGAAAATGTTGCCTGTCTGTCTTAGATGTGGCTACAACAATGAAGGTATTGAAAGTCTTCCCACTAATGCTGCTGAATGGATGGCCAGATCAACATGGGGTTTTCATCAAAACTCTTCTAATGGTGTCTAGTTTGGCCTAAATGAAAATGGTGCTGACCTTAAATCCAATATGGTTGCCATAGTGGCTAATTTGACAGTCTTATTGCTGAAAAATATTATAAATGATTTCAGCACTGAGCATCTGAAAAGAGGAAATGGTCTTATATTGAATTTCTAGAAATTCTTTTTGGACAATAAACCATAAGTCCCATTGAGGAACTTTTCTTATTCATGCTTGTATGTATTCCACTGCAACATATTTGTGTGAAAATGTCATTTTGGTCTCCTCCATACTGGATGTGTTTTTGGGTGTCCCAAAAATGTGCATATGGGAACTTGTAGTGAGAGTCCACATCTCTTACCAACAACTTGTCTCTTGTGAGAAAGTATGATAGGTACAAAGTTTCATTATTGATAAAAATTAGAACCTATCCCCCCACCCAGAAATAGCTATATCCATGCCAAAAAAATCAGTAGGGAGCTTCATGATAAACTATGTGTTCTAACACCTGCTAATTATGTCTCATTTGGAAAAATTTGTTTTCTCATATCCAGCTGAGACTATTTTAACTCTGGCATTTACAGTCCATGACCCACAGCTTGGTTTTATCTGCTTATTTGATTCATAGGGTGTGGTTTTAACTTGTGTGTGTATTCGTATAGTGTATGTGTATACATGAAGAACTTGTGTGTGTATTCATATAGTGTATGTGTATACATGAAGAACTTGCTTTTGTCTCCTCAGTACTTTTAGTAGCTATGAGTGTGGTAGGAATGTACAGATGAAAAAGTTCAGTGGTGGGTGTCTCCTCAGTACTTTTAGTAGCTATGAGTGTGGTAGGGATGTACAGATGAAAAAGTTCAGTGGTGGGTGTCTCCTCAGTACTTTTAGTAGCTATGAGTGTGGTAGGAATGTACAGATGAAAAAGTTCAGTGGTGGGTGTCTCCTCAGTACTTTTAGTAGCTATGAGTGTGGTAGGAATGTACAGATGAAAAAGTTCAGTGGTGGGTGGCTCCTCAGTACTTTTAGTAGCTATGAGTGTGGTAGGAATGTACAGATGAAAAAGTTCAGTGGTGGGTGTCTCCTCAGTACTTTTAGTAGCTATGAGTGTGGTAGGAATGTACAGATGAAAAAGTTCAGTGGTGGGTGTCTCCTCAGTACTTTTAGTAGCTATGAGTGTGGTAGGGATGTACAGATGAAAAAGTTCAGTGGTGGGTGTCTCCTCAGTACTTTTAGTAGCTATGAGTGTGGTAGGAATGTACAGATGAAAAAGTTCAGTGGTGGGTGTCTTCTCAGTACTTTTAGTAGCTATGAGTGTGGTAGGAATGTACAGATGAAAAAGTTCAGTGGTGGGTGTCTCCTCAGTACTTTTAGTAGCTATGAGTGTGGTAGGAATGTACAGATGAAAAAGTTCAGTGGTGGGTGTCTCCTCAGTACTTTTAGTAGCTATGAGTGTGGTAGGAATGTACAGATGAAAAAGTTCAGTGGTGGGTGTCTCCTCAGTACTTTTAGTAGCTATGAGTGTGGTAGGAATGTACAGATGAAAAAGTTCAGTGGTGGGTGTCTCCTCAGTACTTTTAGTAGCTATGAGTGTGGTAGGAATGTACAGATGAAAAAGTTCAGTGGTGGGTGTCTCCTCAGTACTTTTAGTAGCTATGAGTGTGGTAGGAATGTACAGATGAAAAAGTTCAGTGGTGGGTGTCTCCTCAGTACTTTTAGTAGCTATGAGTGTGGTAGGAATGTACAGATGAAAAAGTTCAGTGGTGGGTTCACATGTTTTGCCAGGAACTTGTATCCTGTGAAGAAAATTCATTTTCTCAAATTCAGAAGGGGCAGAATTGAAAATGATTGATGTAATTGTATTGATGCAAGTCCTTCATTGCCTAATTCTTTTCTGCAGCAGTTTATTCTTGAGGCAAGTATTAACTTATTTTGGAAGATTATGTAGGATAGATTTATTGTTAAATGATGTTTTGCATTTTGGTGGGTTTTCCGTCCAAAATGAATCCGTTTGACCATTACAGTTGCATGGCCAATAACCTACAACTTTTGTTGACCATAGTTAAACCAGAAAGAACTGTTCCTGTAACCATGAAGATTTATTTTGGCGTCATTTGGTGTTTTAGGACACAGCAACTCAAGTAGGTTACTTAGTGCTGAGGCAATTGGAGTAAAATGCCCAGGCCAATTCATCAGTAGGATTTCTAAACCACCCCTCATGGTTGCAGGGTTCAGAAGACCATGAAAGTTTGTGAAATTTCAGGTGGCCGTTTCTTGCTCATTTTAGTTCAGGAAAAATTTATTTTTGTTGAAAGGTTTGTGAAAGTTTAATTTTGAGGGAATTGGTGTGCATTTTTTTCTTTGTCATGTTTTATTTTCATTGCATTGAAAACAAAATCTCAGTTTAAAATATCAGAATTTGTGGATCAGTATGATGGCACCTACCAGTTGTTGTTTCAAAGGGAAGTAACTCTTGAACTTACGTTTGTAGGTTTGCAAAATGCATGCTGAATTCATCTTCCAAAATTGCTTTTCTGTGCATATTTTGTCACTGTCATAGAGCTTTTGGAATGTTATTAGTCATGCAGAATTGATTAATTGATATATAATTTGACACTTTGTAAAATCTTTTCAACTTGCTTGACTCGAGCAGTGCATAGAAAGTGCTCTTTTCTTGAAAAATGGCTCAAAAATTCTGACTTCAAAACATGGTTAACAATAGGTCCCAGTAGAAATGAACACAAAGCATTTTGCTCTGTTTATAAGAAAAGCTTTCAAGTATCTGTGATGGGAGAGCAAGCTGTTTCCAGTTATGGAAAAGGCAAAATACAAGGATTTACTGAAACAGTTGCAGCCATCAGTAGCGATTTCAAGCTTGTTTAGTAAAACTATGCCCTATTTGGACTCGGAGAATAATACTTCATCTGTTACAACAACTTCATCAGAAAGACAGCATCCAATATCAGCCAGCATCAAAGTACATAAGCACAAGTTACGTTATGAGCCAAAATTGTATAGATTTTAAACATAGTCATTTCAGTTTCAAATCAATCATGTGATGAAAACAACCCAATTTTTGGCATAATGTTCATTTGCAATTGAACAGTTTTGCAATATTCCTGTGGGGAAAGAAAGACTCAATAATTGGCTATTTGGAATTACACCACACTTTAAATTATCAACAAAGTCTGACAGAGCAATGCATGTTTTCTTGTATTTGATGAGGACTTGCTAGAAAAGCAACTTCACATTCACATTTAGCTCTTCAAAGACAATAAAGTACCACATTATTTTAATTCAAATTTTATTGGACATGCAACAGCTAAAGACCTTCACGATGTACACGAAGAAACATTAACAAATGTAGCACTTAACATGATAATTGATTTCCAGGTACATAAGTTTTGCTTGTATGTAGGTCATAAAGTTTGTAAAAATGGTCATTGAAAGTAAAGAAATTTTGTTTCACAAAATCGATATGAACCTAGGGTTGTTAGTTTGGCATGCCAACTATTATTCCTCATAATTGCTGTCTTCATTAGTCACCTGTTACAACAAACAGGTAGGCACATTTGGTTCATTTACATGTACAAGCTTGTAAGGAGATAAGGAGTTAATTCTGAAAGTTGTATGCATCCTTATTTTCTCTTTACATGATAACAAGAGACAGGCATACGGGTATACATATCCTTCAAAAAAGAAATCATCTCTCTTAAGACATTGAGAATAATGACTTTTAAGAGTCTTATGTTTATTCACATTTAAATATCTTCTACAAATACATTACCCGATCAAAATACATTAGGAGTACGCACAATACCTTGCAAATCCAGCCATTCCAAGCTTGTTTTTGGCTAATACACAAAGTCGTCTGTCCACCTCATTGGCAGTCCGATTTCCCCTTGGATTGAGAGATTGTTGCCAAATCCCATCCATGCTTAATTTCCTGCTTGCATTTGTGCAGGAAGCACGCCTTTTAATTTTTTTTTATTTTTTTATTTTTTTTTTTTTTTTGGAGATCTCACAAAACTAATTTTCCATTGCTCCTTTGAACGTTTAGAACAATTCTAATGTTTGGGGGCGGGGTTTACATTGGAAACTATACTCCAGCTGTATTTCTGGCTGTTTCTCGCTTTACTCTGCCAGAGGCAAAGAATTCACACTTTACTTGTGTACATTCACTTTACAATCTAAATGTCAGTAGTCGGTGCTATTTTGATTACCTGCCCTAATGTCTGTAGCGCTAAGATTCCTCTCGGTACTCGACCTGATATATGAATTCAAACAATCGTCCTGTAAAACATACCATAAGGTCGTTCACATAATTATTTTAGACATGTGTGTTTGTCAGTAGCGTCCTCTTCACAGCAAGTTCACGTTAGTTTACTAGTTTCACGTGTATGTGCCGTTTTCCTCAATTATAGATGTCAGCATAATGGGTAGGACAGGTCCACTGGGTGCAAGTGTTTCCAGTCCATGGAAGATTACCATATTTATTATTTGAATTGTATGGACAACAATCTGTCATACATGCAACATATACAGACGATGGTCAGACAATGTATGGGCGACGACAGTCTTGGACGAACTAATAAATAGGGCAAGCGAGAGAGCGAGGAAACTTTCCAGCAAAGATGAGGACTCCGTCATTATCGCCGACGCCTCAGTTAACAGTTTTCATTTGCCACACACCTTGAATGTGGAGAGCTCACCAGTCCAGAAGATGACTGAGCATAAACTCGACCCCAGCCTCCGCAATTTAAACGATTTCTCGGCAGCTCCTCCAGGGCCAATATCGTCTTGGTATGTAGGCCCGTCTGGACAGGTGATAGGCGTACCAACACATCTTACTTCAGATTACGGTGGTCTGTCCTGGGAAATCCAGTAACAGACTTAAGCATCAGATATTAATCAGCTATGGATGATAATAGCTCCGATAGCCTCAACTTACACCATGGGTTCCTGTGACTAGTGTACATTGATCAAATTTCCAGGAGTCGCTAGTCCAAATGCTGGTTCAGACTCGGACACCATGTGTTCCCAGCACCGACTTTCTATAAGATGCGAACGCCGCTTTGTTTATTTGAGGTCCTAGCTGTCAATAAATTTGCTAGCCTGGAAATGTCAAAACTGTTATCGGTTCATATGGACCAGAAATCATTTCCCAATGCACACCTGGTTGGACATGATGTTACGATATAATCCGTGATCCGTCTAGTATCTATGACAATATTTGATTAATTTGAGCTCAACCTAGTTTAGTCCGTCTAGTCACACTTAGGAGTGAATCTTTTCGATGGCATTTATTCTGAACAGTAGCACATAGCAGTATCAGTTTGTTGAAAAAGAATCCTTACTATTCATGTCCACCTTAAGAACACCATAAAGCCACACTTAGATTACAGTTTCTATCGTCAAATCTGCTCTTCCATAGTAATGTAGAGGACGCTTGAGAACAGGCCGCCAAAGAGGCAAACAGCACAGGCCCCACCTCCCAGACTTTTGTCCTCGTTTCAGAGTAGACACAAGCGAAACAGAACGGAGCACCCTAGTATATAACATACAGAAAAAAGGCTTGCAGGCCCTTTCTTCAGGTAAGTTTCCAAAGGTCACTGAAGGCAACAAAAAAAAAAAAAATCAAAGGGAGATATAAGGATCACTTCCATCCTAGTTTCTCTCCTCATCAGCCTCTATCTGCAGAGTATGTCACCATGATCATGGAGCGTTCTTCACATATTCCGGTTGGGGAAAGGCTCGAACATTTCGCCATAGGATGGGAAAGATTTTGGGGCAACACTCCTTGGATTTTGAAAGTTGTCCTGGCATGCCTCCAGATTACGTTTCAGTACACCTACCCCTTTGTCAAGGGCCCGCATTGCTACAGACATCCCAAGATACCCGTTCAGAGCTGACGTTCTGCACAAAACGGGAGGTAGAGATTGTTGAAAACGTAAACTCACCGAGTGTACTCCCGACTGTTCATGGTGCCAAAGGCCAACAGTTTAGTCCATTCACAGATTAAAGCTCTCACAATCTTTTTATTTGGGCAACCATGGTTCATAAAACACTGAAACGGTTTTTTAACCACATTCAAGAGAGAGATTCCTCAATCTTTTAGATGCGTATCTCCATATTCCAATCCACAAAGCTTCCAAGAACCTCCCGAGGTTCGCATTCAAGGATATGGTATGGAAATTCAGAGCATTCTGGTTTAGTCTGAATGCAAATTCCTGGTTGTTTATAAGAATTATGGACAGAGTCTTTTCGCACTTCAGGTGAGTTATATTATAGACCAAGACATGAAATCACTTGCATTTCGTGTCTGCAAAAACAAATCCGTTATCGTCCCATTCTAACATGAGATCCACTTGAGTATGGAGTTCAAAATGTATGTGAACAGGGTCTGTTACCTCTAAGAACGTGCCTTGAAAATCGACCGTGTATATTACCAGGAGTAGCATCTCAACGTGGTAATCTCCTCTAATTGGGTTTCCTCGTAGTGGCAGCAATCTCACCTTTGAACCGCATACAAACGAGTCTCTTGTCCCAGTGACGACTGAAGCTGTTCCACACATGAGGTCCTATCTCAGAAAATGGGAGAAGTTCACATGGCTTATGGCTTGTATTTCCGTGCAGAGTCGGTCACAATAGACTATTGTGCTCACATATTGCCCTCGTTTTGGGATCGTCAGTGGCGTGTGGGCCCCTCAGGATCGGACATTACACATCATTCTTGTGGAAATGATGACCACCATGAAATGCATTTCAATGATGGTAGGAAAGGCTGTATGGAAATTGAGTTCTCGTCCTGTCTGACAACTCCACTGTGGTAAATTACATCAGAGAGCAAGGAGGAAACAAATCCCTTGACCTATGCCTTTAGTTTTTTTTTTTTTTTTTCAGATGGTGTCAGCATCGTAAAATCCATATCCAAGCCCGTCACATCCTGTGCAGAATCAATGTCCCGACGGAATCGGCTAATTCAAACCGAATGCACAGTTTACCCCTTGGTATTCAGACAAATCTGCGTCCACTGCGGCCGATCACTATTTGCGTCAAGGTGGAACGCAAAGCTACTCGCCGTTGTCTCTCTAGTCTCAAATCCAAAAGATTGGGCAGTAAATGTTCTTTTCATGAACTGGAACGATCTATACACCTTTCCTCCAACCCCTCTTACTCCCAAAAGGCTTGTAGAAAATCAGGTAATCTGTGTGCCGATATTTCCCTACAAGTAGTATCCAGACATATAATTTCTGACTCGAGCCCTTATTTCACAGGAAATGTAAAGCCTTTTATGTGTGGTGATCCATTTTGTTTGCATTGTATGTAGTCTAGCCCAGAGTCAGACGCCCCTGTCCTCTTTCACGTTAAGTCTACAGAAAATTCAAATCGGAAACTCAGCTATCACACATAACCCTGCAAAACTAACTTCTAAGCTGTGACTACTTTTATTTAAGATATTTTGTATCCCTATAATATACCTCAATAGTAATCCTAGTGTGCGTCCGTCCATCTGTCCGATCGGTAGACAGTCTCGTTAATGCAACTTGTTCTTGCAACCTTTGATGGATTGCCATGAAAATTGGTAAATTTTAAGGTCATCGCCTTAAGATGTGCATATCAATCAATCACTTTGCTCCCGCAAATGTATTGTTTGTTTTATCTGAGAGCTTAATGCATTATACGGCATGTTTGCAAGTTGTTTACCATTCCTCTAAATTAAAAAACCCAACTATTGCTTCAATTGATTCTAAGATAGTCAGCATCCCCAGAAGTAGATTTGCACGATACCTTAATGACCATACTCAAGCAGGTATTATATTAATGATACCCAATTTAAGAGATTAATATAGTTTTGATTATAACTATATTATTATTATTATTATTATTATTATTATACTCTCATTTTTTCCTCCGTTAATTTTACATTGTCAGAATCGTTCAGTCCACACGGCTTCATACTGCAGGACACATGTGCCTAAAAATAGTATAATGTATTAAGAACTACTTTTAAATAAACCATATACACTCATCTAGTAGAGGCCTTAGGTTTCAATTCAGTAGATTTCTTTGTGAATGAACTAAACAAGCTGTTTCCTCCGTTTGAATGTAGAGATGATAAAGATAACGATGTGGACATGTTGATTCAGTCACAAACGAAACTTACAAACAAGAAAACGAATGAACGTGATATTCGCAATGTCAACAACAAACGCGAGAGACGCAGTAATTGAAAATACCTTTCAGATCATTGAAACCGTAATTTAGGAGAAATATTCGTGACTTTTCGCAAACAGAATGGTTCAGACTGTGACCAATGCTCTCTAGGGTCTATAAAAATAGCATAGAAAAGCACATTGGCGCCAATGGCTATCGCATATCCATCAGGGACGTATCATTTTATCAGTCAGTCAAAAACTAAATTCGAGAAAGAAAAATATAACTGAAAGTTTTGGTAGAAAACTAAGAGCATCAGTGCCAATAAGCCAAGACGACGAAAGTTTTTATTTCGGATGGCTAAATGTACTGCCACACAACAGCTGCTTTGCAATTTTCCCTGTTTAACTATTTTGATACAATGTTAGGCTAGTGATAGAAGACATACACTGTATGTTACAAGTCATAACCAACAGTGAGAATGCAAGTGACAGGGCATAAATATATGTCTTCTTTAGCTGTAATAAGAATTGTAATACATATACTTACATTTATGCATCTTGAATTTCCTCAAAACATACTTGCTTAGTTAGTTCTGTAAACCCGAATGACATTACCCATGTCATGGAAAACTGATACACACCGAAACTGTACTGTAATTTCGACTAGATTTCCAACTGAAATCACATTATCCTTACTGTACTGAATTGGCCAAATAAATCCAGTCCAGCATAAGCAGAAGTGCAGAATTAATTTGGATCAACAGAAAAACAAAATCCATCCATTCCAGACCAACTGGTAAATTTTTTTCAATGCGCATTCATTCAAAATATTACTCTAAATTTCAATTTTAAGTAAACTAAAACGATAAATTTTTTTTAACTAATGTCGAGCTCGCTTGTGTATTTATTTTCAAATACAGCATAAATTCAATTACTTTGCTTCTTGTAGTGTATTCCTTTATTATTAAACCTTAGGTATGAACACGAAATGAGTATGTAATAAAAAGGTTAATGTATTTGTATGGGAAAGTATGAACTCGTGTTTTGCAGACTAATACTGTACGCACAGTGCAGTATTACTTAGAAGAAAAAAAAACAAACTCATTCATATTTTCCCGGTCAAATGCAGTAACCTATAAATACTACTAAATGGAAATCATCTTTTGCATTTAACATCATCATCATTATATCAAGATTCACTTTATTACTCCGGAGGGCAGACTCGTATTTACCCCCATTCCCCCCCCCCCTTCATTCACGGCGAACAACCTACGTAATAACCGGTATAGAAGACACCAAACAGCATGTTATTTTGCCCGATGCTAGGCAAGCTTCACTCTGCGTTATAGTTGCTAAATATCGTTTTTGAGAAAACACCGGACCTTGTGAAGTTTGGGCAAGATTTGGCTTTATTCTTCAATGCTTGTTTAAAAGACTTGGGTGGGACTGCGCACAAAATATCCAGCAAATTACATGGAATCTTCATCTTTTTAAACAGACAGACAGGTGTTGAAAACACAATTCGCTGAAAGCATGATTTGTTTTACAAGAAAATTACTCTTATGATACATACAGATATGATATATACAGATTAACACAAAACACATTTTAATTCCACAAATTCATGTCATATCCTTGAAAAGAAAATCAATTCAGTGTAACAGATGATTGTCGTATAACTGGTAAACTGTCATATAACTAGTAAATTGTCATATAATAGTAAATATCGAGGTATTGTAATCTAAATTATAGAAATAAAAATATATTCCTTTATTCATCCGTAATTTGTATATGTATGATTCTCGTCTGTTTATCAAGACGTTGGGGAAAAAGATCTTGATCTAGTAGTATCAATCACGCCTACAAATCACGAAAACTGTATATCATTCAGTAACGATTTCATACTAGACAGATTCAAATGAGGGGAGACGTAAGCCAAGAAAAAATATTGATTAAAGGATCTGATGGACATTTACTGGTAGATAGCTTTAAATATTATATATATATAT